>JALPQI010000908.1:0-177005 GCA_025490895.1 Thaumatotibia leucotreta | reverse complement strand
GCGTTGTTAAGTGACGATTCGATGCGTTGTCTTTAAGGACTAAGGAAAACGGATGAGAATGTATATTACTATTATACCGTGATATTTGTGCATCTAATCTAGTAGTTACCTAATTGCCCTTCTAACGTAAAGTGCTATAACTTAGTTTGAAAATGAAATAAATAATTGTACTTAATTTCAGTATGACGAATATACGTACTGAAATTAAATTTTACGTATTACTTACAGTACAGCTCTTTAAGGTAAGGAGGGCAGAATTGTAAAATATAGATATTTTCCGAGTTGAATATTAATAAAAACTGACAGATTGTCATGTATTAAATACCTAATTTAATAATAAGATGCGGACGGAATTTAAAAAATACATACCTACACTGTGCGGTATAAATAATTTTTCTTCGTTCTAAATATCATAAAAATCAACAATTTTTCTACATATTGATAAATTAATCAACATATCATTACAATGATACCTACATATCTTAAAATAAAGTTAAATAATTGTCACTTATTACGCTAAGATGTTGATGAAAAAAAAATAGCTTTGTTATTCATTTAGTATACACAGATTTTATTTTATATATTTTCGCCGCCTATATTTTTTTCTGATTTGCCTCAAGGTTGACTGGTAGAGAATGCTTCATGGCATTAAGTCCGCCTGTTGTACTTTAAGTTTTTCTTTTGTGCAATAAAGTTGAGATAAATAAATACATAAATCAATATTGAGGGTGCCAACGATTAATATCTATACTAGGAAACCCATAACTCAGGAACAAAATAAATATACAAATAAATATTTTTTATCAGAATTGAATCAGAACCTGAGAGTTTTGCTTAGCAGGCAGCGTTATTACTACAAAATACATACCTAAAGGAACTTTTAAAATACAAAAGGATATTAAAAAGAAATATAATTTTAAAACATACAATATACTAACTCATTAGATGTCGTGACGGGAGATTTACGGAGCACCGCTTTCAAATGCTTTCCTGTCGATCCTGTTGTACCACCACGACACGAAAACTCACTGTTCAGTGTTCGTGCGATCATTGCACAAAGTGCATAAAGCCGTGTCACCGACCCTGGTGGTATAACTCCACACCCAACTTCTCTTCATTATTAACACACTTTAAGAACGCTATCTTCTCACCAACAGTAACAAAACAAAAACGTAATAAAACAAGAAAAAACAAATACTTTGAATTCGACTCTAAGTCTGTTCGAACTGCAATCTTATTAATAACTAACACGTGTAAGACCAAAACCCGAAATAGCCCTCTCCGAAATAACTAAAACATCCCCGCTTATCTATAGGGTAAAAGCACCAATAGATGACTGCCACCCAGAAGTTGACTGATAGGACTAAAAATCTAAATAATTAAATCAGGCATAATTTTCCACGCCCGGGAGTATTTTTCTCACATGCGGCGACACTACATCGTGTCTCACATGCGAATTACCAGACAGTTAAGCCACGCACGTGGCAGTGAGCGGCCGTCGAGTTTGCGCTTTGAGCCAAAATCGCGTTTTATATGGGATCCTTATTAAGAAAAGCCCTTAAAAATTTAAGCTTTTAATTACGTAAAAAATCGAATATGGCTTTTATTTCCTTGATTCACTTCAGTATAGATTTTAGACGAATATCTCTATTGTGTATATTATAAATAACAGTGTTTTTTTATTTAGTTTATGAGATATTTGCTGGTCAAGTTATGGTTCCAATATTGTGTGTTCGGGCCAAAAGATGAACGACGGTCAACTTTTGGGCAAAGGCTCGTATTTTCAAACGCTTGTGTAAATTATAATAAAATAGCTACATGCAATATTTAAACTTAAAATTACAATCAGTTTTGCAGATGATTTTTTGACCAAAAGATGAACGAGCCTTTTTTCATGTAACACGTTTTAAAGGAATTTAATATTGTATGAAAACGGGATTGTTCACCTCAAGAATTGCTGTCCAAAACGTGAACTAGGAAAATTTGCTGGTTCATCTTTTGGGTCGAATTCCGATAAATGAATTCGAATCAATTTAGTTCGTTCATTTTGTTAATACGGTGCCCGAAACATGAACCAACTGATTTTATTGAACGGTTGAACTTGGGAAAAGTTAAACTTTTGTTCTTAGAGATCAGATTGTTACATAATATACACCGTGCTTATATTTCATTAAAAGAAGGTCAAATACAATTAATTTATCTAAGAAACGAACGTTTTTACTTTGCTCTATTCATCTATTGGGGTCTTGCCGTTCATATATTGGTCTCGCTATATTGCGATTATGCTGGTTCATCTAATGGGGTCAAATTGTTCAGAGATAGGGCACTTTGTTCAACTACTGGGGAATTTGACTCCTTTTTCAATATAATCATTTTTATAAAATTACTGAAGTTTAATACGAGGCATAAAAATAACTTATTCTAAACTCAATTAAATGCGGAATCATATAAAAAAATAAAAATTGATGAATATGAGTTACATCATATAGAAAAAAATATTTTAAGTTGAGAAAGTTGCTTAACTGTTCATCTATTGGTGATTTTACCCTACAAAAACAAAAAGATGCGGCTACTTCATTCAACTTCACAAACAAAAGGTGTACCAGGTAAGGCCCAAGCTATCATATTTTTCAGTAAAATTACCACGTGTGTTCAATTATATCTCTGACAAACTATTGTTTGCTACTTTGCGCGTCTAACTTCTTAGTATTGGTCTTATCTACAAAAGGGCCGCCCGGCAGGTAATAAACTTAAATGGACGACTGTATTATCTTTCATTTATAGCAATTTGTTCAAATATTTTTACCACGATTTTTTAATTTTTCTATCTGGTGATTCAAAATCACAATATAAATTCCAAACCATAATTTATATGTAACACCATCGCTTGTTATATAGAACACAGTACCTAACACGTTATTTTATAACGTAAATCGATACCAAAAATGCAAGTCTAATCAATGAAATCCCCTTCGTCCCGTTTCAGAATATACTCATAATATTCAAAACGTACTTAAAAACAAGTTGTCATTCAATATTAGGCCTTATTTGTTTACATTGTAATCGGTCCGGCCGGATCCATGCCACGAACATTCGTTGCCAGGGCGAAGCCAAGATTCGTAGATACGTATACAAACAAAGATTCGGGTACGTATCTCGGCGTGACTGTGAAATTCGTGATCTTAGTACCGCCGGGGTTAAGGACACGGAGCTACGGTTCGACGAATAGTACGTATATCGGGAGCCCTAGTCGTAAGTAAGATAACAGTCGGTCAAATAATATTTCTCGAACTATATCATCATCATTTCAGCCATAAAATGTACGCTGTACAGGCTTTGAATCTCCACATGCACCGGTTAGAAGCGATCTGCATCCAGCGCCACCCGGCCGTCTGTCCATCATGTGGATGCAGGTCCCACACTGCTGTTGTATCATCGAGTATCATCCTATGCAAAATTATTCAATCGTTCAAGAATCATCCTACCTATGCCGAAAGGTACCTACAGAAACAACCGCCTCGGAAATACCGTCAATTCTATCAAGTTTTGATGGGAATAGTATTTTCTCAAACTTGCTACGGAATGTTGATGTTACTTACTTTAAATTAAACCCGGAAATACTATGTATCCGGTGTCATGTGCTAAGATGATATGTAAAGACATTTCATGTATTTATTTCACACCTAGGATTGCAAACAGACTGTCTTTTGTTTTGATACGTCAAATTGTGACACTAGGTTTTAACATTCAGCCACAGAAAAAAAATAACCTTAGAACTGATGTCTATACCGCCAGGTAAAAGAATACCTCAAACAGATTTAAAAAAAAAAGTTAGGCGCGAATGTTTTTTTTAAATGTTTTACGATACTGTACTATTGGTATATTTACAAATGAAATAGTATGGTTCGGCGAAATCAGTTCGTTTTATTTCATGGCAAGTTTGAGAAAAGCACTATACAAATCTCGGCGAGAAACAGGGTTACAGGCCGCGTATCCCTATCTGACCTCAGTTCCTTCGGCCAGATATATCTACTTGGCCTGTAACCCTTCGTTTTCCGTCCTCTATAGTAATGTACTATTACACTGATAACCATCTGGGGCACATCTGTACGTAGGTAGTCGAGCATGGTCATCGCTGCTCAATTGGGAGCCAAAACACGATCAAACCCATCATAAAGGGAATCTTACATGTGCTCCAATATACCGCGAAGCACAACACGTCGTCCTCCGAGTCATCGCAGTGATGCGGCCCGGTCTGGTCGCGGAAGTGGTCATCGAGTGCGGCCAACGCGACGGCGGCTAGGTTCGGCGCAGCGCGCGGGTGCGGGCAGGCCGCGCGGCCGCCGTGCGTCACCTCCACGAATCGCCGCACCAGCGCCGCGCCGGAGTTGTGCGAGCTCACCGCGCTACACAAAATAAGATTCAGTGAGAAAACAATTGACAATACGAGTATAACTCGTTATCACCGCGCTACATTGCACATTCATTAATTAACATCCTGAAAACATAATGCTAAGTAGAGGAAATGTAAGCAGGGTTTGTGAATAACAATGCTTATTGGTATATTTAACGATACCATGACATCGCAGAGAAATTCCCTACAACAAGTCAACAACTAATGATACGTTCCTAACACCTAATGTTGTTAACATTTTATACTCGTAGTTTCTATCACTAGGCAATCTAGGCATACAGACAAACAGACCGTGGCCTAGCACTGACATAAACAGCTTTACAACTGCTCACTGTTTAAGAAATCGATTGGTACTTCATTCGCATTGGCAGTATTCATGTAAATAAGTAGATAATTAGTGCACTGCATTGGTCCTTCATCCTAGGACTATGCATGTAAATCAAACACCTGACGTATATGATATGGGTAAATTAACAACGAATACTTCCATAAATGGTTAATACCGGAATTGTAATGCTCGATCCTATACGTATATAACGTCATAAATCGCTGTAAAATGATGTATGTATGCAAAACAATAATTGACGTCACGGCACCTGAACCTAACGAACCTGCTGCAATGCCACGCCGTTTATTGGACGCCTATTAATAATTTAACCTTTATTGTTCACAAATGAGGCTATGAGGCTAATACTGCACCCAGTTCAGTCATCAGCCCATTTCACGTGTGGCCGGCAAATGGGTGAAGCCATTAGGGGCATTCCATCAAGGTTATTTCATTCGTCAGCACGAGATTACACGCTATGTCACTCTCTTGTTTGTACAAATTAGGAATGAGGCATCGTACGATTAGTGTTGTTATACGTTCTATTGGACTAAGTAGTCTGTCGGTATTCTAAAAAGTCTGGTTTAGGAAATACCCTCATTAGCATTAAATTAGATTATAAATTTAAATAAATAATGTGATTGTAATAAAGGGAGATATAAAGAACCTGGTTATAGATGAAAATAGCTTATTCATCCTTAGTTTTAATAAACAACTTTCTTACTTCCAAAGACACTTTAGTCGCACGCTAGTCTGTTATGTTTGCCGTTACCAAAGATACCGGTCGGGTATTTTAATCAAATATTCGGGGACGGCTTCATTTTTGATTAAAATATTAGCAGTTTACGATAGAAAGCGTGCAGTTTTAGGACAGAAGATGTTTACCGGATGAATTGGATGGTGAAGGGCTTTAGGAAGGTAGATGTTCTAGGTATAATCAGCAATTACATTTTAGAATCTTATCAGGGTAAGATGAACAAGCTGGAACCGTGCAGATTAATTAAACGCCCATACACCAAAAACTTTACTGAAAATGTACCTAATCATACGTTCTAATCATATTTCGTAAATACCTACGAGTTTAGTTCGCTCGGTTTTTTACACACAGCTGCAGCAACATTGTTGATAGCAACGTACGTTTTCGTTAACAATAGCACTCACGTCACGGGTCATAAACATGTTTTGTAACGCTAGGCCGGTCGGTAGGATTACCTAATATAATCTTTGACGAGTCGTCGGGCGTTGGGCGCTCTCGCGAAGTCGACGTTGCGCGTGAGCACGCGGCGCACGGGCGGCGCGAGCGCAGGCAGCGGGGCTGCGCGGGGCCTGCGCCGGCACAGCCGCGCCAGCAACGCGCACAGCTCGCTACTCGCGCAGCGCTCGGCCAGCAGCGGCGCGGCCACCATGCTTGCTTTCTCGGCCCATTGCTCCCACTCGGGGCAATCCTTTTTCTGGAACAGCACTTCAATTTGAGTCGACGATATGATATGGTTTTAAAATATGATGCGAACTTTTTTTGAAACTACTTACGTACTACGTCCCTCTTGGGACGAGCGCAATGACTGCGATGTGACTGACTTACTAAGTAATGCCAAAAACAAACTATTATGGCGATATTTAAAAAATGGTTAGGTACTAGTACTATGGTATTTACGAATTAACTGATATTAGGTACTCGTCTTATTTGGTTTATAACTTGACGTAAATTTATACAGGAAATGTAAATACGCCAAGTTTGTGTATACGAACTACGAGTACCCAAATGGGTTTTCCAGTCTTCACGTTTCGAGTTTCACAACAATTTAGGTATTTTAAGAGTAAATTATATGTACATAAAACGTAATTCACATAACGTATTTACTTAAGTATCCTGGCGTCTATGTATGTGTTGGTATTACTTAGGTAGGCATAAGTAGGTATCTAATACTTAGATAATTAAATGATACGGGTATTACAAGTGCGGGCGTGCCTCATACTCGCAGCAGCGCAGCACCCAAGTAGGTAGTCGGTACCTGTAGGAGTCTATCTAAACAATATAAATTGTTGAAATTTGAATTGAATTTACTACCATCGCCGAGCCAAGTCCATATTATCAATCAAATAGCAGATGTCGCCAATGACGCCAATGTTGCCACGCCGTCTATCAACCCGATATTCAATAAGATACGCCGATATTCCAAAGTTGGCAACGGGAGGTCGTTATCGTACGTTACTCCTTATATTCAAATTTAATCAAATTGTTTATTTTAAGTCACAACTAACCGGTACGTAAGGTCAGGTAAAGTACAACAATAGAATGCCAAGCCGACAAGTGCGCATAATAGGCCCGCAGTTGCATTTACGTCACTCGGAAGATCGAAACATCACGATAACTTCATATCTGACGCCTACGCAAACGCAAGTTATGGACTGTATAATGTATTTGCTCCGTATGGAATAACGGAAAGTTTTATTGGGTGATGTTGGAGCCCGGAGATACGAGGGGCTGCAGACGGTCGCTCACCTCGGAGAGCAGGTCGGTCAGTGTCTGCAGCGGGGCGCGCGTCACGCTCTCGTCCTGAAGGGGGGTCGTCATCGCGAAATCCACCATGTTCTGCCAAACAACAACTATTTATAGACAACCATTACTTACACAGACAATTAAGCTTAATATATTATATAGACGATACAGTTTCAGACTTGCACGAAAGGTTAAACCTTTCACGTTATTTTAACGACAGACGGTTCTTAATCGCGTAAACTTACGTTTAAGTCATCCTGATATTTCATGCAAAACGATACACCCATGGTCCCAGACTGCGACCTGTCTTATGGTTATGTTTGAGACCACGGCTGTACCGTCATGCCCGAAAAGTCAGGATAATTATTAAACGTAAGTTGACGCGATTAAGATCCGTTTATCGTTAAAAAATGGTTGCACAAAAGCTGTCTATCTGTCTAGATAACTGATACTGACATAAAGTATGCGTAACAATTTTATAATTTAGCGTTGAATTATTCTACAATGAGGCTGTTTAAATTAATCAAATATTTTTTTTACATGTGAAGTAGCATAACATTCAATATTTACTTTGAAGATAGTCAAAACTAAAACTAACAATACCAACCTTCAATTCCTTCATAACAACCTCCTTCCGATCACTCCTCGTGAGAATGTTGCGATACCTTATCATGTTTCTCTGTGAAGTAAATAAGATTTAGCATCAATAGGTATCTTTAGGTACTTCTTTATATTAAATAGCTGATATTCGATAAATACATACGTAGATTTGCTTTCCTATTCGACTTTATACAAGCTACTAAAATACAAAATTACCATTTAATATTAGGAAGTCAGATTTACCAACTTCTTAATCAATATCCAGAAATGCGAATTTAATATCAATCTGATTTGATTTAATCAATATCCAGAAATGCGAATTTAGTTAAGAATAATCGTAAAATACTTACTCGCCATACAATGGAGTGGTACCACTGGTCCCTCGTATACGCATCGTTCGCCTGCAAACAGTTAAACCTTTAAAGTATGCAATTAATCGCGACTATTTTTAGCACGCGCCTTTGTTCGAGGTCTCTCTTTAACAGTCTAAAGTGGTTTGATTAGAGTATTTCAATCGTACCAACGCCTTACGGAGACTGGCTAGTTGATTAGCATCATTTTATCCTATGTCCACCTATATATTTCAAAAGAACCATATATTTCATACGCCTCAATAGTCTGGCTGAAGTTTTGTTGAAGAATGGCTGAATAGTTCCAGGTATTTTATGGCTGTCATGATAAAGATACGGGGGTTCTACAAGTACAACTAACAATAGCACTAGAAAATTAGATCCAAAATAAGCTTACTAGGAATTAATTCCTAGTAGGTAAGCTGGAAATTGTTTAAATATCTTAATTTAATTCTAAATATGGAATGAGCTTTCCATCTAACGAACCATTTTCCACCTAAGTACAAGTAAAGAACTGAAAACTATCGATAATTTGACAGTTACTTAGATCTGAAAAGTGAGGCTCATATTTAGAACAAAATTATAATATTAAAATGATTTCCAGCCTGCTAGAAATGAATTCCTCGAAATAATCGAATGTTACAAAATATTCTGCTACTTCTACAAAGATGTAGCCAGTTTACTAAGGCGTCTTAAGCGCTCGAAGGAACACCCAGGATTTTTTTTTTCAAATACAAGTATTGACTTGTTTTACATGATACCTGGCGGATATGTGTATATTATAGAATGCACATAAGGCGATAGTAATCTACATCTCCAGGATTCTTTTTATATCTTCCGATACCCGAAACCCCACAACCACACGCCGTGTATACGCGAAAATCAAACTATGGATGGTGTAATCACGCTCGTTTGAAATATACAATAGGTACCTGTAATAATTTATTTTATTTACTAGGTTGGTGCTCGTGACTAATAGTGATAATTTCATCGATGACTATCAGACTAAATAATAATACTGCCAAAATAAGTTTTATTTTTGATTTTTGATACAAGCTTTTATCGCCGACCGATTTTCTTTAGCCAATTAATTTAGTAGGCATAAGACAAGACAGTCTACTGGGCCTAAATTTGATAGGTTTACGTCGTTTCGTTTCCACTGTTCTGTGGCAAGTGGCAATCTTCAATTATTAGATCAGCTCCGTAACATCTACAGTGTGCTGTCACGATACAGGCTTTTATTGAAACCGAAGAATGCGATGCAGACTTTTATCCAAACCGTCAGCATTGTTTGATTCAAACATTTCATTTTAAAAGTAATTAACTTTCTAAGAAAAGTTAAATGAGAAGAATTCAAAATGAATCGTTAAATTTCACTTGATAATGACAGACCGCAGCGCAGCTCGCAGCCACTGGCAACGTTTGACAACAACGCAGTACACACGTTACATTGATCGTTCGGAGGAAATAAACTTAATTGTACGTTCAATTGATATATTTGACAAATGTGAATACTTGAAAACGATTGCTAGTAGTGCGTACAGTCGAAGACAAAATAAGGGGTATACAAAAACGTTCAAAAATATGTCCCAGTGCACTCTAATTCTGTGTAATAAGAACGTCGTAACATATTTATGAACGGATTCTTTCGATACTTATTTTTGCACTTGACTGTACCTATTATTACCCAAAAATGTTTTGTAAAAACCCGGGTCATGGTAACACACTGTATATTGCATTTTCGTCCAACTTGCATTAATTACTACATAATTATGTAGGTACTTATACAAAATTTCAGCTTTATCGGTAACTTGGAAGTGGATCACATATAAATTAAAGATATTACTAAGTACCTAAACTCGAAATAAAAGCTTGTAATTAATTAAAATCGTATACAAAAGAAATTCAACGACATAATGAGCTATACCAATCGTCATTAGAATCTTTAAAAATGTAAACAAACCTAAAAACTTGCATTATTCCATAATCACGCACTTATAGAACACAATCTTGGTTTTATTACGAACTTAAAATCTTAAACCTTTAGTTCACATACATTTTTAGTTAAGATTATTGATATTTATTATTTTTAACGTAAAAATATACCTGCAAACGTGTTTCACGATATGTGTCAAAAACGTCAAATGTTATGGAGAGTCAACCATATTTGTTTATTTTTTTTTTTTATTCTACTGGCGCTTTGTATACGTACGCGTATTTTTAGATTATCCAATTGGTTTATAACAGC
This sequence comes from Thaumatotibia leucotreta, assembly GCA_025490895.1. Classification (NCBI taxonomy): domain Eukaryota; kingdom Metazoa; phylum Arthropoda; class Insecta; order Lepidoptera; family Tortricidae; genus Thaumatotibia; species Thaumatotibia leucotreta. The sequence goes on along the minus strand of JALPQI010000908.1, from coordinate 166,568 downwards.
CATTTATAAAATAAACATGGGTAGACCTGAACTAATGTTTACGAAATTTTATTTATAGTACCTGGAACAGTAGCGACCCGTGAGGCATGACGATCCTTAGACAGTACTTCCTGGCTGTGTCCCATCGGGATATACAGTAGACCTCTTGCATGCTGCTGTAAGGCAACGGCTTCTCTAACATTCCGGATGGCTAGAACAATGAAATAACAACATATAGTACAAGATTTATTTTATTTATTTACCGTATGGCATTTACACACTGGTTTTTACAATAATGATTACATCAAATCAAAATTTACAGTTTTACAGATATACACTCGCGTCCTTTGTCAGTTCTTTAAAATCTTCGACAGATCCGTTGTATCTGGTGATGGGGCAATCAAAAACTTTATGATGTATGGTCTGTTCCGGATCTCCACAATCGCACGCCGCCACAGTAGTACAAGATTAGTACCTACTAAGAAACGCAGGGTACCTAGATATTCTGATATAGTGATAAATTATAAAATTTATAAATATTTTTGATTTAAGTAAAATGTAGGAGAGTATTCAATGATTTTATTATAATATGAGATTAGATAACTTCTAAATGCTAAAAGAAACCAGTTTGCAAGTTGGTGGATAGATTTACTATTTCTTTTATTAAAACATAGGTACTTAATTCTACAAGTCTTTCTAAAAATTTGTGTAACATAACATGAATAGCTAGGAAATTAAAAGAAGGTTACGACCTTATATAATCGCTAATAATTTATTATTTTTACATACCTATTTTTACATTTGACAATCCATCATGGATAGTACCTATCGTATCCAAAACCAAGACGTTCCTTACCGTCCTCCAGGTCTGCTACCGCGAACATCGAAGTTCGCAAATTTCGGGGATTTTTCTCTGTCACTCTAATGACGCCTTCGTTTGAATGACAGAGATAAATCTCCGAAATTTATGGACTTCGGTCTTCGCAGGCCTGACTATCCGAATCTCAATAATATTTCAAAGAAACCCAGATGGATTGCACAGCGTTTTGACCGCCGTCGTCATCATTTCCCAATTATTGGGGAATGCCTTGTAGATTGGAATATGTTTATTGTACGTTGCACGTTGTGTAGTACTCCGCGAGCCCCATAGTCAATAGCCTAAAATGGTATTTGAATGTACAGGGACATTGCAAATATTTGTATGACGGTAATGACGGCAGTTGAAACGCCGTGAAATCTGCCCATCATCAAAATGATCGTGCGGGCTCGTCTCGATACAAGAAATTATCCATCTAATGTTAAAACTAAGTAAGGCTTGTTCACGAAATAAAGTAGCCATTGCTGTATTTTTTTTTTGTATGAGACCATACCTTTGTACGGTTTTTATTACAAAGAAGGGCTCTTTGCCTATTTTTTCGGACGCTGTGGTTGATATTTATATCAATTTCTCCATAATTATGGACTTTTATTTAAACTTCTGGATTTAATGTTTCTTCTTATTTTATCATTTTGGGTCATTTAGTTTCCCTATGGGTCTTAACTATACTACAATACCGATACTATATATAAACTGTGAATCTCGTGTCTACAATTTGTATGAACTATTTCAAGTCTAACATTGTTGAAATCGTCTCTGAAGTTCGCACTTTTTTGGGCGTGAACTTTTGCATTAAGCATTATTTGAAGTTATTTTGATTTTGTCAACTTTTCAGCGAATGCTTTTGGATATTGGATTGTTAAACATAAAACAGAATAATCAATTTACAATCCCATGGCTGTTAGAACTACATGGGACTATTGTGTAACAGTAGAGACTGATTTTACGATGGCTACTTTATTTCGTGAACAAGCTTTAGAGTCCTCACGATCTCATCACAATCATCAGTGTTTATGACTCCAAGCGTAAAACTACCAAATGAGGGGTAACAGGTATCGAAGGCAATTAAATAAAGCAGTAAGATTTAAATAAATAAATATTCTTGGTCATCTTTACACAAATCAACCTAGTCCCACGGTAAGCTCAATTAAGGCTTGTGATGTGGGTATCAGGCGATAATAGATAGGTAATTTTTTTTTTATAGTTACCTAAATAAGCGAAATCTACTATTGTCTATGTAATTACATCTATTCGAAGGTGACATTATGTACTGAAATGACTCCGTTTTTATGTAAGCAGCGCCAGCGCGAAATGTGTTCAGAAGAAATAACCCGCGTTTTTCTATATTTTACGCTGTTACAAAATAGCCTACTATTTTTATTTATTATCATTTATCGTTATTATCAATAACAAACTTAATTAAATATCCGGGATTTTAGTAACGTTAAACCAGATGGCGATCATTATCCTCGAATGTCGTTGGGCAATGCGCCGAGCATTGACTGAAACAAATCGAGGGCGGTGTGAGATTGGCCCATGTAGGTTAAGGGGCAGCGTTCGTAGAGGACGGAGTGTGACGTCGCGGAGCAACGCCCGAGGCCCGTGACGTCAGCACTCCCGGCCGCGCCCCCCGGCCGCCCCTCCCCGGCGAACTGCTGAACAACCTGTATTTACTTCGTTTATCAAATTTCATCCCCAAAAACCTATATGAACGACGGATGCAAGGGTTTTGAGTGAGCAATCTATGACCGCTCTTGAAATGGTTCGAATGAGGAAACTGTGTATATTAAAAGGAATGCGAGCTAAAATTCACGTCATTGCTGAAAACAGATGATCAGAGAAGCAGGTCTCGGGATTTACTGCTATTATGCTTAATCGAAATGACACTTGTACTCCAGACTGAAACGAATGCTCGGTAAGACAACTGAATATCAATCGCCTGCAGTTGCTATCCCACCTTTGCAACGTGCGTCATCATTTCGCTGCATTATGATCTTATCACACTCGATCTATAGGCATGAACGTGAACAATTACATTCGCCAAGGATTTACGACTGCATACTAAGATAACATTCTCAAAACATAGTTTAGAAATAGAATTTAAGCGTGCCTAATAATAAACAGAAACAATTTGATTGCATGTAAACGAGAGCACGTGAGTGTTGGCACAAATATTGATGTTTCTTTATCTTTGCAAGATGGTAGCTTTTGCGTAACAGGATTTCTAGGGAAATCTTATCTCGTGTTGTGTAAAAAATCCGTTGACGTCAATTGGTTAGTACATCCGTGTGTATTAGTTGCTGACCCTTGAGCGCATCACACAGTCGGTACAAGGAAAGAGTCAGATACCGAAGTCTCTCCCCTGACCCTCGTGGATCAGGCTACAGCTCAAAGTCTGAATGATTATCACCTAAGTATCATGATGTTCTCAATAACTTCCAACTGAAGAATTAACAAAAGTATACATAGTGTACGTACGGTTCCTATGTTACCTAATTTGTAATTCATCTACGAGTACAAATTAAGTTAAAATAGCGACAAAAGTAACTACATATCGAACTAATGACATAAATAAAATAAAATAAATAAAAAATCATAATAAGATTTAGTGAATAAACGATTAGTAAATAGCTAAGTAAGACGAAGATTTGATAGTTTAAGTATTATCTTTTAAGTATGCACGGTTGCACGGCATTAAGTAAAGGAGGTATGTATGTACCTACCTACCAACTGTACCAAGATACTTTAGAAAGGGAAATTTTTATGTGGGACGGGAAAAAGTCAAATGTTTACGTGAAAGCTCGCGGGGATTGCCCATGCAATTAATAAATTGCCACCGCATTCTTAGAACAACATCACTTGGGCACACGCCATCATCATTCAAGAGCAGATGTATCATTTGAGGATATATGAGCAAACTCGAACTTCGCCGTGTGGTGACGGCAGTAAGAATACATTTGTCACCACCCCAACTCCTCCTGCGGGTGTCGTAAGAGTCGACTAAGGGATTGAAGTGTCACTGACCACTATTTGATAAACGATTGATGATGGGCAGCAGCGTCATCATAGTGGACACATTACTGCGATCGCCAATCCGCTTGCCCAGCGTGGCGATTATGGGCATTTACCTCCTAATGCGTTTATACGCATAGTTAATAGGAGAGGCCTACGTTCAGCAGTGGACTATCATAGGCTGATGATGATATGATGATGATGATGATGAGCAAACTCGAACTTGGATCATAAATCCTGAGACGTAACGTCTCATTTAAAAATATGTTTATGAGGATATAATTAACAAATAATTGTATAGTTTGTGATACGTCACACTTAGAAATATCTAAATCAAATTCCCCGATAGCACGTAATTTTATTAGATGGATTTACCTGGTAACTGTAACTACTAGTCCGTTTGAAACATATCGACAACACTGGTGTGGAAAACCCCTTAGCCACTATTTAGGCCGGGATTAAGATATACATGTAATTTACCAGAATTAATATTTGGAATCAGTTTTTTCCTGAATCGTTAGGTTAGATTACGTCACGATGAAGCTGCCAAAATAATTTTAACTAAGATTGTTACAGACTTCATTACTCGTAAAATTAAGTTTTTGTAGTGTTAATCATATCATATCATGGTAAAAAAATTATATTGCTAATTAGGTAGGTATTAATACTTAATGGCACTTGGTATCATGCTGTGGTGGCCCTACGCCGTGGGGAGCGTGGCCGAGACCACCACACCGGCGGCCTACTCATAGAAAAAAAGCAATTATATCATTTGTAAAACTACCGCTGCGTTTAACCTTAATCACACGTGTTAGTGAGTGATGGAAGGGTCAGTATGTAGGTCTTGCTTTGATCGCAAGGTTAAATATGTGGCTACTAGACGTAAAAAATATAGGTCCGAGTTATTAATGAACAGTATATCCTTGCTATGATTTTCTCGTACCAATTGCAGCTACATATATCGTTTGCGTAACTTATTGTCTATGTGTCTTGCTTACATCTATATTCCAGTACGAGGGATATGTTTAATTTGGCTATCGATTGACTGGACACATAAGTATTGTATTTCATTGTTATCAAGAGCGCCCCGGCCAATTTAGGTAATGACAGCCTAACAATTACAAGTATTTTTCAATCATTTGGAAATGTTTTATGTAGGTAAAATTGATTAATTGAGGACACCGGCCATGGCCAATTTATGACGCGCTATTTACCTTGGAAAGATAAAACGTAAAGAAACAGATAAGGACATTTATTTGTGTTTTTGTAACAAACAATAATATTATTTTCTGAGTAATGGATATTTCCTACATTTTAAGTACCTAACCTATGTACGTATGTAGGTACGTTCATATACCTACTTATGTATGTGCATACACATAGGTATGTAACATTCGTCTAATAGATTTTGTGAATAAAGATTGGACAAGGTGGCAGACAAAAGAAAAAATATTATGAGTAACCGACTCTACGTATTTTTTAGTCTAAATTAAGACAAAGACAACTGTTAAGTTGTCTTAAACTTCGATCTTCTCATGAGCTACAGACACGGTGGCACTAGCAAACATTCAAAACGTTTGTAATTCATGCAACATAAATTCATAAACAAAATATTCCAATATATCATGAAGGAAAAAAAAAAACAGTCAACGCCCCTGAAACTAAGCGAAACCTTCAATGTTTTCAATACGCATTTTTGCTTACCTACCTAACTATCTATCTTCACCGTAAACTAGCCTTGATAAACTAAGTACCTATAAGTAGATTAAGTTATAGGGGTCGGAACTATGGGTGCAAAACTTTAACAAAACTTGTCAAGTGGACTTGACATAGCACATACATCCAGAAAATATACATATCTACACACCCACACATTGTGAGTTGAAGATTCCGAGATAGGGAATAAAATTGGATAAAGATTTTTCAATAATATTCGTATTTTTATTGGCTATAGTGTTCCCATATGTCAATTTTAAAGTTTTCCACCTTTTGACACCTAGTTATAATATCAGACGATATCTGCCTATCGTATCGAGACTATCTCAGTCTAGCCGTCGAAGCCCGGCGACCTCTGACATTCGCTGCACCCGCACCCGCCGCACCCGCCGCACCGCACCAGACACCGCGCTGCGGATAATCTCGCGAGTGCAGATGTTCTTTTGTTAATTAGTCTGCCGACAGCCGAAATCCCAGTCAAAGAAGAGACGTTTGAAGAATCTTGTAAGTAAATAAGATGTACTCTACGCATATTTTGATGGGTTATGTTAGTTTAATACAGCCTAACTAGAAGAATATAATAATATAAGCAAACATGTTCAAATACAATAACCATAGATAAGGTAATTATAAATATTGGATGTCATTTACTAAAGAAAAAACGACCAATATCATCAAAGTTCGAGGTGGGAATCGAACCCACGTGCTCAGCTTTCGCGGCTGAGGCCTGCATCGCTCGGCCACTTGGTCCTAGCAATAATTCACATTATATTTAAGTTTAGTGTGGGCGAATCACCAAAACACTACTAATGTTTTACGAATTGACTCGTTACGTTTATAATTGTAAAACAGATTATTAAATCTCGGTATTAAACTGGCTTTTTCTGACATTTCACCTTATCATGCTCGAAACATGCGTCGAATCGTAACATGAGAACAGTGAGCGTCAACCAATGACGTATTCTGTTCACACCTACTGGCGCCTGAGACTTAGGCACTAGTGTCTGAAATAGCCCGATCTGTTTTAGAAAGGTTATATTAGTTTCGTCTATGTTGAGATGCAAATATCAGTTTGGGTGCGAATGACGTCAAGTAGTGTTTTGATCAACAAAATCCATTTAGGCAGGTGGTGTAAACAATTAGGTAGGTACTTTCGGTCGTGAGCGCTCGTTTATTGTGTTAACGCCAGACCTAGCAGTATAGAGTTTAACCAGTGTGATAGTACAAAACCTACTGATTTAAACTTTCACGATTTTCATATATTATTTTAACGAAACAGGACATAATGACATTACTATAGTTCCGGAGAATGACTATTGAATCAATATTACCAGTGCAATGTGTCGTATCGGAAATGTCGGAGGTCATTTTCGAAGCATTTTCTATATGCAATTAAGTCCCGTTTTATTACGAGAAAGTATAAAACCTGAAAGCTAATTAATATTCTGTTCTATGCGTGGAGACATAATTACGAGCTATGCACATGCCACTGAATTGACGTAATAAGTAGAAAATAGTATTATTATCAAATAATGTACTTGGTAAATATTCTACTCATGAATACAAGTATTAATACTTTGTCTTGTTAATTTTATAAGAAGGTATATATAATGAATAAATAATTATGACGCATTTTTTAAATTGAAATGAAAATGATTTATTTCATAAATGAGAATCTAAAAATGATAACAGGATTGGGTCTTCCTAGTAGGTAACAAATACCAGTGTCAGGAAGAATTATTAATAAAATTTAAAAACTATTCATAAAACTTGCCCTAAATTATCAATTTACATAGAAATAATACATGTATTACTTAGTTTATGAGTATATACATATACCTACCGATATCTTATAAATACAATTGTCATAACTATCATTATAGCAGTCTTTATCTGTCGTCACATTTTACTTAATTTTTAGGATTTCACGCATTCAGACGTATCACCTAATGTTTACGATAAAAGACAACTAGAATATGATAATAAATTGGCAACGTTTTAAAGAAAGTGATTGTAGAAATTTAGAGGCCCCAGCCACGGATGCAGTTGAATCGTGTGGTTGTGACGATGACGCACGTACAGCACAGTCCCCTTATCTACTGATTGACCTCGTTGTGAGGTTCACGATAAACCCGCAATCCGCTAATTTAGTTAACAAACGTCATAATAACGTCATAAAGCCGCTAACGAGCGACAGTTCACTTGCTTTCGGAGAGGCAAAGGTTACTCATTTTGTAACGGGCTCGTAAAAAAAGGAAATATTGAATTGACCTAAACGGTTTAATACTGCACATGACTTTGTAGAGTGTGAAAATAAGCAGATTAAAAATAAATATGTTTTTGTCTTAATTGTAGACACGTGGGTGAACATTTCTTTTAATTTTGTCCATTTTCATAATTTTGAATGAATGGGTAAATTTTGGGTTATTTCTACTCGGAATCACGAGCTCTTTCGATCCCATATTATTATCCATTTTGTACCATTTTTCATGCATTTTGTATGGCGGTAACAAAGAAAAATGTATGGAAATTTTGGGATTTTTTTCCCTTTTGATTCCCCAATTTTTGAACCCATACAATCAAAATTATGAAAATGGACAAAATAAAAAGAAATGCTCATTGCTCAGGTACTAGCACACATTGCGGAAGCGCATTCATTTGTGCAAACCTCTAGGTCTCATAGGTATTTGCGGTAAACTTTATGCGGGCTAGCTTGGAGTTACATGCGGGCTTCTCCTTAATACTTAATTATTTTTTGGGCTCAAGTATTCGAGATTAAAGTAGTAGGTACCGATCGATAGGTGCGGATCTAGGATTCGTTCTGAGGGGCATTAAGTTATGATGTGATAGTACTTTATTCTGTAATCTATTAGCATGCCATGCTATTATCTCGTTACAAGGCACTACTTTTCCCCCAATTCGCCTGGCAATGATTAATTTGAATTGAATACCTACATTATTGGCTATAATATGGCACTAATTCCAGAATTAATTTATCGTAGGTCTTTAAAATGATCTTTCAACCACAATTTTTTGCCAAAAACTTTTGTATAAAAAAAAACCTTTTTTAAAACTGGGGACTGATGAGTGATGGTAGGTACTGATGATACCCTGACACTAATGTAAAAATTACGTTTGTGTTAGTCAAGTTCTTAGTAAGACGAATGTTTCTAAGATTTCCCCCAGACAATTTCACGTTTCGGATATACGTAACGATGACATATCGTAAGAGGAAGTCGGACATAATTATTATCTGCACACTAAGCGCGTACGCGGAATCATCTAATCACCCAACATCAAACTTCTTTGGTCGTTGTTAGTCAGACATTATGTTACACAGCGAGTTTAAGATAGCATGTCTAGATAATATCATTAATTCAATTTAAATGTACCTGTCACCGACATGCGGGTGTTGATGGATAGAAGGTACCTACAGAGGGTTTAACAAAAATAGGTAGTGGTGATACTAGTTGTTCCTTTAATCCTTTTTTATATAAAAAAAAGTCATGAGTTCAAGCCTCCTTGCCGCTCAATTCTCTTGTGGCCTATTTCACCATAATTACAAGTGTGACAATTGTAAAATATCACTGTTACTGACGTCACAGGCGTCCGTAGGCTACGGTTACCGCTTAATATCGGACGGTCCATGTGCTTGTTTGCCGCCAAGATAAAATTATTACTAATAACGTTATTAAGTCGTTAATAAACTACTTTCTATTTTCCGAAACCCGTGACGATTGTCGCAAGGTTTAGTACAATTCTCATTCAATCTTGACATGAGGTTCGGCATATATGTCGGAATTTCGCTACAATTGTCGTGTTTTTTCTGACAATTGTAATTTTGCTTCGCAAAAAAGTAGTTATTTACTGCTGATTTATTGAGGTTCCTGCACTACATTTTCTGTTGGTGGCCAACAAACGCAGGATCCTTCCGACGGTAAACGGTAACTGTAGCCTATAAACGCCTCAGGTTGGAGAAACAGTCAATTTACAATTGTAGCACTTGTCAATGTGGTGAAATTGGGGTTTAGGGTGATTTAGGGTGAAAATAAAAATACATAAAAGGGTGTACTTATTCAATTATGTACATTTATGAAAAAAAAGGAAACATATACATTGCCAAAAAAAGTGAAAGGAGCTTTCAGTAAGTAGTTAGTTCATATTTTGACTTCCAGTTTAAACTCAAATTAAATCCATTGTATGTAGGGACCATTTACACATGTAACTTGGTATTATCACGTTCCTTGCAAATTAATATTTTTTATTTTTTTATTTTAGGTAAGTAGTAGTAGAAATAAGAAATTCGAAGTAAACTGTGATAGATTAGTAACTACGTGTAACTCAAAATATTTTGACAATGATAGGTAGAGCATCAGATATCAGCAGCAGGTCTGGTATACCGTACAGGTACAGCAGTAGCAAAATAGTGATCCAAAAAAATATATGGATACCTATCTACGAATTTATAAATTAACCAACATTGTACCTTGTGATCAATTAATAACTCTCACAAATAGGTACTAGGTACGATTACCAACACCTAAAAAAAAGTAGAAACATTTTCTTACTTAAAGTCCTGCGTTGTACTAAGTTCCTGAATAAAAAGCATTCTATTCTATTCTATTCTTCAATATATTTATGTCACCTAAAATCAAGGGCAAAACATTCCTAAATCATTATTTGGTTAAGTATTTATCCGAAATTCACAACTATTTCAATATAAGTACGTATAAAGTGATTAAAGTGTGTATGGGCGTATAATTAAATAAATAGATATTATTTATACTACGTAGGTAAGTACTAAAGGACAATTACGTACAAATTCCAGAATGGCGATGTGATTACAATTTCTTCAACATTACGCACAAACTATGTGATGAGTAATGCTGTTTTCGGATTGACGTATATTTATGTTTGTACAGATGGTGAGAAGATTACTGGCTATTTAAAAATTCAATAGTTATGTGAAAGTGTTATTTATGTTGTAAATTATGGCACATTTTTTATTGATGAGTTGTCAACTATTCATGATTAATATGTACCTATACCTGTACCAAATTGCACATTTCTAGTACTAACGGCCACTGAGCTATGCTGCGGACAGACGGACAGACGGACAGACGAACATGGCGAAACTATAAGGGTTCCTTGTTTACTACGGAACCCTAAAAAACCTACAGTTGAGCCACTAATCTGAATCACTGATGCCGGCGTAAGAGAATTCAGTTACTCTCAATATAATAATAATAATAAATATTCATTTTATGATTGCAATAATGGTTATGTACAGGTATATATTTATATGTACAGTCTCCATCAAATATATCAGCGCGGCTAATAAATATTCGATCATGCCTCTATAGTTATGAAGCTACATAGAGTGCATGTTCAGACATTTTTGAGCTCCGTGGCCGCTCCGGTAAATGAAATAAAAATGTCTGATAGCGACTGCAACACATTTATAAACGTCAATCTCCATTAGGGTGCTTCTTATTTTTGCAATTTTGTAGGATGTTCGATCGAAATTGGGAGAGCAAAGAGCTCCTTTATTGGTTCGAACATCCTATAAAATTGCAAAAATAAGAAGCACCCTAATCTCCATGTTAGTCAGAATGAGTTTTGTCCTTATCTGTCACTTTGACAAAGATATTTGTTGGATAAAACACACTTTTAAATGAAATGGACATTATGGTTTATTAATAAAGCGCACAACTATAACTATTGCCGTTATGTTTTTTGGCAATGGTTGACAATATTCCCCATGAGCGTTTATAGTGTTTAGTTTATTCTTAACTCAATAAAATACGCACTTACTACATACTAAGTATATACGATGTTACCTAGTTATAAAAACCTAATTAACTATTTAACTTATTAGCCTAATAAACTGCCAAAACAGTATTACTGAACTAATGAGCTATTATTATCTACGATTGCTTATCTGATAAAAAATGGTAAGTTTAATTACGGATGAGGATTGGGTAATGGTAGTTAGTTAGTTATTCTGGGCTTTTTCCGCAAATCGACATCCATTGTGCCTTTTTTGCGTGATAGCGAGGTAGCCTTATTCCAACCATCCAAGCTCCTCCACGAAACTCAGTGTATGTTTCAGGTTGCTGAATGCCTCCTTTAGTGTGTTTGGAGTCCCTAAGTGCCTACTCCTGTATACCTCTACCTGTTTACATTCTAGAAGGATATGTTTTGTTGTTTCCTCCTCTTCCATGCAGGCCCTGCACATAGGGCTGTCTGTTTTGCCCATATTGTGCAGGTGTTTAATTGTTTAGTGTGTTATGTATCCCGTGATCAATCCTACTATTTTCCTCTTGGGTAATGGTAAATACTCGTACATGAAATATCGTAAGTTACTACTCTACTAGTTGATACTTTTAAATAGAAACATCAACATTACATTTTATTGATTTAGATTCATACCACGTGTCGTTCACAAAGAAGATATCTAAACGGCCGCTCCTTATGAAGATGGGTTGAAATTATATTACGTACATTACATTCAAATTATAGCCTAACTACGTTCACGTATGTGAGCTTTTGTACTTTTAGGGACTCTTAATTAGCATCAGAAAAAAGCTTAGTTGCAATCAGGTCTGTAGCGACAATAGCATTGAATTTCTATTAAAACTCGGCTTTTTTGTAAATTTTACAAACTTTTAGCCATATTATATTATAAAAACGCCGATCAAGTTTCAATTCCTACTACGAAACTTACTAAATACTAAGTACTTATTAATACTAAGTACTTAATTGTCGTTACAAACCGGACTGCAATTAAGGTTTTTTAATCTTACACTAATTGGGTGTCCCAAAAAGTGAACGTGCCCATGTGTGGGACAAAGAATCATGTAAAACATACGCACAGTCCGTTAGGTTATTATTGTGTCCTATACGTATCCGGCGCCAGACGCAGGGCACAACGTTTTCTCATTTATTTTAATTTTATTTTCCCGTTATTAGATACAATTAAAGGTGCATTTAGACCAAACGAGCATTCTCTCATTCTATCTCCCACTCTACGAAATCAATTCAATCAATCAATTTTGTGTAACAAACGAATTTCGTAGAGTGAGGGATAGAATGTCACAGACATCGGATTCCGTGGGGCAAATCTTCTTGACAGCTAGGGACTTCCTATATCGATAAATTCATTTATCGATAAATTCATTTATCGATATTAGTTTTAAATACTAGTAATCACACAAAGGTTTGCTTATAAAGTTTTTTTTATTAAAAGAGTACAATGCAATAAAATAACAATATAATTTTCGCATTCTTATTGGAAACGTTTTTAAAATTTTACTCGTAACAATTAATTTCTTTATAACTGCCCCATCTTTTATTGTTGAAACTTAGACCCGCGTTAAAAAATTACTTCAGTTACTTTTAAGCAAAACTTCTATTTTTTGAATGCGCATTATTTATTTTCACTCGTAAATTTAAAATGGTTAATGATGCTAAGTGTGACTTTCTACTTGTCTTCAGACTAATAAATAATTGTAAAAAATACATACAATATTGGGGGCGGTCACTAGTATGCAGAACTAATATCTGAGAATTAGTGAATGCTCGTTTGGTCTAAATGCACCTTTATAAAGAGACGGCTCGAAAATGGTCGTTTAGTTTAGTGTGAGATTGCGTCCAGCTTTCTGCGCGTACGTGTCTCATAGGTACTAAACGACCAATTTCAATATGTCAATTGGAAAAAATGCTGATATTTAAAAATCCAACATGCTAGTATTTTTTGTCATATTTGCACCACCCTGATTTTACGAAATCAGTTTACGAGTTATGCCGATAAGCATGTGGTACGTATTAATTACCTTACTGTGGCCAAGGAACCTTGAATTACCTACTACTATCTAGATAAGTATTCCCTATTCGGAAACAAAATGAATTCGGAAACGCGGAAATTTCGAACAATGTAAACTAACCTTGTATTCAAAATGTCTTTGATTTCTATTCCATCTCATCAAATACTGCTAAATCCTTGTATTTATACAACAAACTCTCACCACACCAATATACTAAATCATTAAACAATAGAATAGTTCTAGAATATGGATATTTCATTGCATTCAATTGTTCGTAGTTTTATGTTATGTAATTTTACAGCGAACAACTGTAGAAACAAACTAGTCGAATTTTATGTTCAAATTCAAAGTGTGTTTCTTTGAAAACCAAAATTTAATATCCTGTTAGGTACAGCATCCTAATTAAAAATGTATTCTGAAGAAGACCAGCGTAAGTATATGATGGTAAATTAAATTCAGTAAATCTAAACGCACTGCCATAAACTCAAGCCATAACGAATATGCAGTTTGGAATGTTATCGCAAATCGATAACGCATGCCTACGAGTAGAAAATAAGTCTGGTAACTAGTTATACATAGCATTGTACCGAGGAGAAGTTTCATAAGTTGCGAAACTTGCTTAGAGAATATTCTAGGGAATCTTAATTTAACAAATAATCTAATCAAGCCAAGACCGTACTAGATACTTGCCTTATTATGAGTTATATTTACTGCCTTGTTTAGTTACTTATTTACGATTTAAAATAATTATTTATAACACATTTCTATAATTTCTTATAGAAACATTCTCAATGAGAACTTACTCTTAACTTCTCATGAAAATTCACAGAAATTTCCGAGTAAGTAGGTATATTCCCGCAATTTCTGAGAATGTTCTGCTACTTGTACATGTACAGTCGAAGACAAAATAAGGGGTGTACAAAAACGTTCAAAAATATGTCCCAGTGCACTCTAATTCTGTGTAATAAGAACGTCGTAACATATTTATGAACGGATTCTTTCAATACTTATTTTTGCACTTGACTGTACATTGCTAGTTATACATAGACTGTACCTATAATATTTTCGTTACATACAAGACGCTAATGACTCACCCAATAATTACTCATTAAATTTAATTAGTCATCATAGATATCGATTCTTTTAAAGTATTATGACTAATAATATAGGTAGTGGAAATAACTATTTTCCCAAAGAAATGAAAAATAATTGAATGTAAAATTATTACTACCACTTATCGGTATCGTTAAATGCTCGGAACTTTAAATAAGACTAGAAAAAACATTACTCCGACATGTATTTATTTATATTTACAAATAAATATGTACTTCGTAGGTACCTACCTAAACAGTGTATCTATGTCCTAAGGGTGTATATTGTAAGAGTAGCCAGCTTTTTATTACTTCCTATAGTTCTTTGCCGTACCATAGAAAATAGTAGGACATACCTACCAGAAATTTAAAGTCTAATAATGCTAAATGCTAACATCCAATCCATGGTAGCGGTATGGTGCCACATTGGATGTTATTTCTGTTATATAACGTTATAAACAAAGTGTAACAAGGACAATGTTATAGAATACTAGAATGCTAAAGAGAGAAAGATGATGTTATACAACATCTTGTAACACTAAAATGGGAGCACCATTACCTCGGTCATTCTCAAATGTCTCGATCTAATTACCGTAGCCGACGATGTGACACTGAAAAAAGTGACATATTCATAGAAATGTTAGAACAGGGTGCTTAGACAAGTTGCCAATCGCTAACGCTTAATCGCCAATCGTAAACGAAAGGCAGCTGACTGTCTTTGTCGCACTAATATAAAAGAGTGATAGAGAGGGAAAATTACGATACGCTACTAAGCGTTGGCGATTGGCAACTTGACTAAGCATCCAGAAATTCTCGGAAAAAAATCGGCTATGGTAATTAGATGTAGACCTAGACATTTGAGAATGACTGACCTACTGTTACAACTCACCGTTTTGGAAACGATATGTTCCTCCTGCAGACACAGAACATGCGTCTCCCAGCGGCGGAGGAACTTGGCGGCGAGGATCTTGTCGACGACGGTGCGCGTGTGCTGGAAGGAGCAGACGCGGAGGGAGCCCTCGCTGGCCAGCTTGTAGCGCGGCCCGGGCGGCGGGCCCGGCGTGCTGTCCGGCCCGCTGTCCGCGCAGCACTCGGGGCTGGAGCCCTGGGGACCACCGCTGAAGATATAGGGCTATGACTGTTAAGATCTGGCCACGACATTGGTCTAAGGCGACCGGCGAATCCATAAGTTGGAATGAGATGCCGATATGGGAACTCCCTCTCGCTCGTATGGTTTTTTGTTAAGCCTGTCGCCTTAGATCAATGTCGTGGCCACTTGGCCAGGACATTAGGACCTAGATGCTTAGCCAAGTTGCCAATCGCTAGCGCTTGCTAGCGCATCGTAGTTTTCCCTCTCTGTCACTCTTTCATATTAGTGCGACAAAGAGGGAAAACTACGATGCGCTAGCAGGCGCTAGCGATTGGCAACTTGGCTAAGCACCCTAATCCTACCTAAAAATTCAGAATTAGCGTTATTTCTATACTCGATGACACGTTTTATTAAAGTTTGCTCGAAAGAAAATTAAATCGAAGATTGGAAAAACAGTCAGCGTCGGCGACCGTAGATCAATACACGTCTGAAGAAAATCGAAAAAAAAGCGTTGAAAACGACTACGTAGGAAGGTGTTACAGGTTTTCGCCAGCTAGGTTTCTGCAATTCAACGCCAAATATTCTACAGTCTGGCAAAAAAGAGAAGAAATTAAAAAGTGGCAACAATGCAGTGTCGTCCCGTTTTCTCACGCATATTGATTTAAAAGGGACTATGATGTTGCTACTTTTTAATTTCTACTCTTTTTTGCCAGGCTGTAAATACATACTCTACAATTTCACGATGTTGGTGACTATGTCCCAAATCAAAATAGTTTCCGTTTTTCGTTGTTTTATTTTATTTTCTTATTTTACGTAGTGTACCGTGTACCTCCGCTTTCCTACTTCCTTTCCGTTGTTTTATACTAGGAATTATATAAGTTTAGTAAAAGTTTACAAAGTTAATATTTATAATGGTTAATTTCGGTGTCCATCGTCAGACAAGTTTTAATACACGATAACATCGAAGTTACGTAGGTAGTAACGGAAACTGGTTTACCTAATTAATCCTGGTGTGCAAACAAACACCAAGATAAACACGCTTTCTTAGTTACCAATTCCTATATAAATACCTTACTTTCCTGATTTTAAGTAATTCGAAAACGTGTGTAAGAGGTACCTATTAGTTAACTTTAATTTATTGGTGAGATCCACGCGTGAAGAGAGTAGATATTTATACAATACCTATTAATAATGTAGTTACAATCAATATGAACATTTATTTCGAGTCACTTCATTTGTACTAAAATAGATAGTTATGTTTTTTTAATCCCCAAACTATTTGTCAAGCTCATTCGACTAACAACGAAAGATCACTAAGTTCATGGCAACAGAGGTCACTCACATCATGCAACAGATAGTCTTCTCAATTATTTTGTAAACGGCATGCGCCAATATTAATTGGTATAAAAAACCAGCCAAGAGCATGCTCAGGGCCATGCTCAGGGTAGGGTTGCGTAGTTATTCAAAAATGGCTGGGCCGATTATGTTCAAAATAGTTTTATTTTAAAGTATTCTGTAAGTATTCATTTTTTTTTTCATATTTTTTGAACCTACGGATCAAAAGTTAGAGGGGGGGGGACACATTTTTTTTTCTTCTGGAGCGATTATCTCCGAAAATATGGACTATAGAAAAAAACTTTCTTTTAAGACTCTTATTCTTTTTAAGAGACCTATTCAATGATACTCCACAAGTCCACACTACAGGATTACAGCAAATAAAAAAAAAATACACACTTCACTAATTGAAGAGGTACAAAAAATATTTTTTCTAGTTCTTATTGTACCACTTTGTTGGCATGATTAATATGTATACCTGTACCAAATTGCAGATTTCTAGTATTCACGACCACTGAGCTATGTTGCGGACAGACGGACATGGCGAAACTATAAGGGTTCCGTTTTTGCCATTTTGGCTACGGAACCCTAAAAAGCACCGAGTTGATCTCTAACATTTCCCGCGATAAGTAAATTGCCAGATCCAGAGACACCCACAACGTGCATCAAAATGTTAGGTTCGTGTGTGCTGCGTGCTTCGGCGCTTCAAGGCGCAATGCCAGCGAGGAGCTTTACGTGAAAAAATTGTGTCTAACGTGGCCTAATCAAGTATGGGATTTTTAAGCGCCCTTATTTATGGATTTCGAGTTTAGGTAGGTACGTCTACGTTTCCATGTATTTACGTATCCACGGGTTGTTGGAGTCCTCCATCACAGGAACGGTATGTCGGGGCCGTGAGCTTTTTATTTTGGGTGTTTTTATTTTTACGCAATTATTTCCGTTTAAGGATACCGCATCCTAAAAAAGTAAAAAACTAAAAACGGCGACCGCTAGCTGCATGCAATAACGAAATCTGATTGACGTCAGTGCCGACCTTGTATTCCGAGTTAAGCACACGTTTTAATAGGTACAAAAAATAACTTTATTGTTTTTTTATATAATATTTAGGTACATTTGTTAACCTTATATGTTAGGTTCGTATTTATGTTAATGATAGATCTAGACGCGGTTAGGTCTGCGTTAGTCCTAAATGTCCTTTCCCATTCGCGGCTGTCATTGATTATCGGTGGGTATGTATGCATATATTTATTGATAACAATCATAACAAAACTGGCTACAAAAAGAACATATAAAGGGATTCCTCCTGTTTTAGTCTGGCAAACCAGTTTGTATGTTATTAGACACTAGAAAAAGTCCATATCCATCTCTCTTTTTCGGGAGGCAACATTAGCAGAATGATTCTCTCTGACCGAGGACAAATCTTGGCCAGACAAGATCAAGAACACGAAAGCACGAAGGAGACATCCTGGCCAAACTATACTATGCCTGTCTTTGATTACAAATGATTATCTCGGAGTTGTAGTAGTACTTTCTTTATTTCACTGATTTCTTAGGCTAGGTTTTTTACAAAATGTCTATAAAAGTAAAATACAATAAAACATACAAAAACAATACAAAACACATAAACACATTATAAAAAACCTAACCTAGGGTGCCGCCGGCAACGGGGCGGGCCCAAGCTGCCGGTGGTTAAGGCCGCAGAGAGAGGAACCGACGGACTATCCGCGCCGTGTCCAGGATTACTGCCTTCTGCATCTGACCCTTGATCCAGTCATCTAGCGAGAGACTCTTAAGATGTTGGTCGAGACTCTTCGCTATTAAACCGTTCGCTGTAACGACTATACACTAGTAGTACTTTAATTATTTATGTTGTATATGTCAGTGTATGTAAAAGACAGGAGTTTAGTCGCGTCTGTCAGTTGTTATCTTATCGGCGTATCTGTTAAGCGGGCCGGAGGCCGGCGAGGAGTCGGCTGGAGCGCGACCTACATGCCGGGGCTGCTGTGACGTCATCGCGAAAATTCGGGTCACGGGGGCGCGCTCTCGGCACCGTTCCGTACCCGACCCGATTACCGTCTTACACTATCTAATACCTATCCCATTTTTTCTTACTTACGAATCGGGATAAACAATATCAAACTTAAATCCCGGATCATTGACCTACTGTACTGATAATCTAGTTTATCTACCTACTTACCTAGGTACAAGTATTTGATATGGATTTGTTACTATACTACCAATATTGGACCCATAAAGGAAATGATATGTATTGAACTAGGATCAATGGTACGAAACGAGGTCGGCGTACGGAACGAATTAAACTACCTCGTATAATGTAGGTCGTGGTGTGCGTTACTACCCAACAAAGGAGTTTTTTCAGTGCTATCTTGTAACCGACCGGCCGTATAAATCAATATCTACATGCGACTTCATGTAAATCCGCCGTGTCTATTGCTTCCCTAACATAGTAGATACTGTTCGGTGAAAGCAATATTGTCAGGTGAAATTTTGAGTGCAGTAAGAATCTATTATATTTATTATAAAAGGTATTTTTTGAAATAAGTATCTATTAGGTAGTGGTAGTACCCACAAATTTATGGACTACCATTTTGTCTTAAGTCAAATTACCTGCCACGTGCTGAAATTGATTTAGTGAAAAAAACAACACATAGCTTAACAACTACTTATATTAAAACTTGTTTTTAAGTAAACAGCCACAAGGGAAATCAATAAACTTATAAAGCATCCAATATTGCAAATACGTAGCCACTTAGGTAAGTACGTATCCTTTGGGACTGAGCTAAATAGGTTTAATAATACCTACCTACTTACCTAGACATAAAATCCGTTTTAATATTAAATAATATCTACTAAAGTCACGCACTAGAAAAGATAAGATAATGGTGTCAAAATGCAATTCTCTTCGAAATATGGACGCATTAGGAGGCAATGTGAATAAACTACTGGGCAGGCGGATTGGCGATTGGTGATCGCAGTAGTGTCAAGTTGATGACGCTGCTGCTCATCGTCAATATTCAATATATGGATGACAGATACTTCAGTCCCTTAATCGACTCTTACGACACCCACAGGATGTTGACAATGTTCTTGGTGCCAGTACCACGCGGCAAATAATTGGTGTAGGTAAGTAATCAAGGTTGCGTTTTACCAAACTTTTATTCGATAAATAACGCTTACTAGGGCCCATGCATAAATCATGCGAGGTTTTTTCGGCTACTTTTTGACCCAAAGGTGATGTTTGGTGAGTTTCTTGGCTACACCCCCCCCCTCCCCCTAACAGTCTCACATGTATTTTTCTCATTAAACTTTTAACGTTCGCTCGCCGCAAAATTCACAATGTTTCTTAGTTTGGTCATCATAGAAAAATACACGTGAGATCTCCTTGTACCCCCCCTCGTGATCCTTTCTATTCCGTGATCTTTCTAACGTGATCTTTTCTATTTCGTGATTTTTTCTTGGACCCCCCCCCCCCCCCCTATAGGACCTCGCGTGATTTATGCACAAGCCCCTATCGGATACTAGTGTCAAATTGATTCAAATTCATAAACTTTTGTCCCTTTCGGTCTAATAGAAATATCGATGAGACCGAAAGGGAAACGATACTTATCGGCTTGCTAAGTTTGGGGGCGTTTATTTGATTAAGGGGGTAAGTATGGGTATATATCGTATGCCTGGTGTGATTTATTGCCTGTTTTATACTTTAAGTCAGGTTAGGACAGAAACTATGTAAAATGAATTAATTCAAATAATGCTATAACTAACCGAATATGTAGTCAAACTTGAAAGAACCGGCCAGTACTTGGCAACCGCAAACACACACAATACAAAAGTCCACGCGTACATACCGTGTTTATTTTTGGTTAAACGTCAAATATCCTTAATTTATTTCGGATTTTCCATAACGTTCGTCATTTGTTCTTTCGATTGACAACTCAATCAATTTTTTTTATTAATGACAGGACCCCGCCTTTATTTCGTCATTTGACGTGTTTTGAACTTCGTTTAAACAAAGTTCATTGTTTGTCATACCAATGATTACCATATGTGCTAGGTGAACTAAATTTTAGTTATGTTCTTGCGCATGACTCGACGATAAGGACGAGTCAAAGAAAACGTTGACAGCAGTCAAACTATAAGTATAAGTAATTAAAAGTAGATATCCCTGTGGCTGCTGCTGTCGTGTGGATGGATCTGCATTCTTGCCTGATAGTCTGATAAAATAACTTTTCAGTAGAAAAAGTTGATATACAAGTTACACCACTTATAGGAAAAAAATCTGTTTTTTTCTACAATACATTTTTATACAACACAAGTAACGGGACCGCACTTAGTTGCTTTTCGGCAAAACCGCGATATGTCACTATAACGCAGATTACCAAAATTATCACAGTTTTGTCGTAAAGCAGTGTCTTATTCTTTGGCCATCTTGTATAGATTCAGAAGACGTATTTAGGATTAATACTATGGAGTCCGTCCACACTCGTTCCAGTGATGTTGGTGAGATTATCGTTAAATTTTATCTGTATTATTAGTCCTGCTTATCTCTCATTAATCACCCTGTATATCTTTTTGCGCAAAGTTTGTCTATTCTTTAGGTATCCTTCGACATGCCTAATAGGTACCTACAATATATCTTTTGCAATACAAATAAACCATTTTCAATTGCATTTTCTTCAACAATAAAATAAAGGATAATGAACTCTACTCTCTTAGTAATTTGATCCAATTTATGCGAACTGTGTGTGGGCGGCACAAGCTTGGAAAATATCTCTCGAGTTCTAGCGTCGTCTAAGTGCGTGAAGTACTTACCCAAGACTAATGGTCAAGATTACTTATTGTGGAGTTGAACCAATCGATAGGTACACGCTGTGGGCGTTGGTTCACGCGTGGTCATCATGAGACGAACGCGTGCTATGCTCGTTACTTTTTAATTGTGGGTAGATAGAAAAAATGGGGTAGCTTTCTTATGAGGCCACCGCCTGAGTTAGTCAAACGACGGCTTTCAATAATTTAATGTCACAATTTATGTAACGCGCTTTAAAGCCAAAATTGATCTGACGCACTATAAATACATACACAGCATTAATTAAATCAACCATAGTTGGGAAATGAGAACTATAATCACTAGTTGGGTTAGGTTAGGTTGGATTATGTAAGTTGGGAATAGAAATTCGGCCAAATGACACTCCCGCGAAAAGTTGACTGGGAGGTGAAATTCGGCAATACAATTTTCGGCGAAAAGGCAGAGCCCTCGAAAATTATCGTAATGTATGTATGGTATGTTGCGCATGCATAGTTTTGTAAGGATAAACAAACTAACCACAAAAAGGTTAAAAATAGTTTAGAAATGAAGCTTCCATTTGACAGCCTAGAGTCGGGGTCAGCGTAAAATGTTTTTTTTAATAAAGTATTTCTCATTAATAGCTAAGTTATTCAGTGAAAAGTTTAAAACTTATAAACATGATTTTTTTTATTACTTTGAAAAAACCCTAAGTAATTTAAACTTTAATAATAATAAGGTAATAACCAATTATCGTTAAATACAAGATGCATCGAAAGCAGAACGGATGCGCTTCTCCGATGACGTTAGTGCATCGAGGAGAAAGCAAAAATGAATCATATTCAAGTTAAGTCCGAACAAAGGCGGACGGGGCAAGACATAATAATATAATAGGTAGGAAACATTCACCAAATACGGCCACGGCATTAAAGGCGTGTAAAAAATTCAAAATTATTAAGTCTTAAGCGTTCTTTTAACTTTAACAGCTAATCGATTTATATGGTATGAGGTAAATACTTACCTACTTGATAATGTGTTTTGATTGAATTCACCATTTAATTAATCTTCGATATCGGAGAATCTTTTCTTTCCCTTCCTTAAATCCTACTGTTCGTCCTAAGGGTCTTTTTTATGAATTTTTACCGATTGTACACCGTGTTTTTTAATTTCCCTTAAATTTATCAGACTATACTTGGTACGTCAAGTGGACCTTGTATATCGTTTTTCTGATATTCGATTGATTTAGACACAATTAAAGTGATCGTAGATTAATTATCAGGGACTAAATATTCATCGATTAATGAAATTAATTTCCTCTGCATTAATATTAGGATTAAATCAATTCGTTTTTAGACTAAAATCTGAAGTTCGCCAGTTTAATTTCAGAAGGTAGTGCATCTGTTTCAATACGCTATATTTTTAGTTGAGTTATAATCGTTAAATTTAGTGGAAAAAATGGCAACTGATCAATCGTTAGTTTGTTAATTAATGTTAGTTTGTTAAGTAATGATTCGGTTATACTATATAAAATAATAAATAGCCACATAGATGCCCCTAGCTTGTTAAAAGACATATGTATAAGAGTTCCAAGTAATAAAGAACGCCGATGTCGTCTCAGGTACAGGCATTTATTCTCCATCCCAAGAAGTAGAACTAATTATTCAAAACATACATTTATTAAGCGAGCATGCACACTATATAATGAGAATAACAACTTAAAAACTGTAGACATTTTCAATTGTACCACAGATTCTAAAAAAAAATTGTTCAGGTCTAGTTGTATGTGAATTTTAACGTCATTTGAGATTGTATTTTTGTATTTAAGTTTATGGAAATAGAATAATTATTGTATTATTACTATGTCGTGATTAACAATATTTATTCGACATATTCCTTGTCGCAGGTCTTTGAGTTTCTTGTAAAGCCAATTTTTTGCTATTACTTTTTAGGCAAAATCTAACACCTGTCATGAAGTAGGTATTCGTTTGTGCTTTTTAGGTAAATATATTTGTTAAAAAATAATGGAAACTATAGGTCTAGTTTAAGTGAAAAAATTGTATGAATAATTTTTGTATGACCGTTTGTTTCATATCCGAATAAAATAAATAAAATTAATCGCAACGAATTGTTGCGAAATGATTGTTTAACCGATTAATTAGTTAATTCCCATTGTCAACCTTGCATACATTTTCAAATTAGACATGTATATTTTACTCGTATATTAGTCATCACATCACCTCTGTAAAACCAACCTAATCGTTTTGTTTTTCCTACCCATGCAGTCCCTAACCACGTACGTAACACGTTAACTGGATTCTAATAACCGATGATAAATGTTATTATTTTTTTTATTATTTGTTTAAAGGTAATAAAGATGAGGAAAGAGTTGATATTAATTAGTTTTTTTTCTACTAAAATATTAATATATGTACCTATTAATATATTTATTTTTCTCAAACTTGCTACGGAATGTTGATGTTACTTACTTTAAATTAAACCCGGAAATACTATGTTTCCGGTGTCATATGCTAAGATGATATGTAAAGAGATTTCATGTATTTATTTTACACCTAGGACTGCAAACAGACTGTCTTTTGTTTTGAAACGTCAAATTGTGACACAAGGTCTTGACATTCAGCCACCGGAAAAAAAAAAACCCTAGAACTGATGTCTATACCACCAGGTAAAAGAATACCTCAAACAGATTTAAAAAAAAGTTAGGCGCGAATGTTTTTTTTTTAAATGTTTTATGCTGTACTATTGTTACATTTACAATTGAAATAGTATGGTTCGGCGAAATCAGTTTGTTTTATTTCATGGCAAGTTTGAGAAAAGCACTATACAAATCTCGGCGAGAAACAGGGTTACAGGCCACGTATCCCTATCTGGCCTCAGTTCCTTCGGCCAGATATATCTACTTGGCCTGTAACCCTTCGTTTCCCGTCCTCTATAGTAATGTACTATTAGTATATTTAGAGTTGATTACATTTGAGTGAATAAAGACATTTTTCTCAAACATGCAATGAAATGTTGTAGTTACGTGCCTAAAAAGTGGCCGGAAAGTACCTCGTTGCCGGCCTAGGCCGGCAAGTGCCTCTTTTTTAATTTTCATTTGACATAGGGTTGTGACCTGGCATCTTGGCTTTCAGCCAATAATTATCTGTAAGTGTTATTAGTATAAAAAAAAATGATTGGCAAATTTTCGCAGTTATAATTAGGTATTTAAATTATATAATTTAAAATAAATGTACAATAACTACTCAAAATAATATTTAAAAAGCAGTATTATACGGCGCGATCCGTCGGCCCCGATCACCGCATGCAATTAATTGGACCCAGCCGACCGCGTCGTCTAATACCGCTTTTTAAAAGTAAACATTTGCAACTTTCAAACAGGTCAATCTTAAAAAAAAATGAGTTGTCGGTGTCGTATTTGACTTTTGTTGTGTTTCAAAGACTTAGTTTTGTAGTTGACTTATAATTTCTTAGAAAGAAGATACATTTTTTGTTTCATTTCATTGCATGTTTGAGAAAAGCATTATACATACCTCGGCCATGAAGTGACAAGTTGCCGTCCGAATACTATCCGGCCTCGCTTCGCTCGGCCGTCTACATATATTCGGCCGGCAACCAGTCACTTCCCGGCCTCGGTAGTAATGTACTATAGGAATCCATGGTTTGTTTACATTGCAAGCCATTTCTATTAACGGTTACTTTATAGCATAAAAAATAAAATAAAATAATAAAATAGCCAAACACCTATGCTTCGGTCAGCAAGCTAGTTATATACACTTATACAATGTTAGTATCTATAAATTACGAGATTATGCTTAATAATGAATACGTTTAACTATAGACGTTTTAAAAATAGGCGCTGACGTCAGAAGCTACATTTATTCGACAAAATTTACATCGCATTTTTATTAACCGTTATAATATAATCATATTTTGCTCGAAATAACCTCCGTTCGCTTATTTGAGTAAACTTATACACTGTATTGGCATGCATTATGTAGGTATTTTTATCAGGGATTGTTGGTATAACATGAGCATTAGCGATGGAAATGGATACACAATTCACATATTTTTACAAATACATATACTTACTTAGATATGTTTGTATGTTAAGGCCAACCGACGATATTATCTAACTGGCTTTTTTTTATTTGGCACAACAAAGTGGCTCCATCTCCACTCCACCTGATCGTAAGTGAAAATACACAAAATGCTGCCAGAAATGCCAGAATTACAGAAGGACTTTCACAGTCATGCTAGTATACTTTGCCCGAAGTGCCCAATATGCATGTATTTAGCTATGAATCATGCCACGTACCTTGTACATTACGTGCAGATTCTAGGTCTGTGCGAGTTACAATTATTCAGTCAAATTATTTAATAAAAACGCTTTGCGCATTTTTCGGGGACATTGGTACTTTATTCAGAAAGAAGAAGCGAGTTGTAATTGGCAGGGGTCATATCCATAGATTTATTTATTTATGTTCTTACGTAACCGATATTTAAATACTTAAGTTATAAGTTTATCTTCGAAATCTTTCAATTGACACTGCGCCGTTTGCTCTGAAGGAAAAAACTGCCTACATTAACGTACTTATTCTGACTTATTGCACTTAAGTATAAATTCTAGAGCAATACTATAATGAACAAGTAATAATTCATAGTTCTCAAGCAACTGATCCGGTGACCGGGCTCTATGCT
This sequence comes from Thaumatotibia leucotreta, assembly GCA_025490895.1. Classification (NCBI taxonomy): domain Eukaryota; kingdom Metazoa; phylum Arthropoda; class Insecta; order Lepidoptera; family Tortricidae; genus Thaumatotibia; species Thaumatotibia leucotreta. The sequence goes on along the minus strand of JALPQI010000908.1, from coordinate 140,125 downwards.
GACGGGCATTGGGAGAGGACTATGTCCAGTAATGGACCGAAACGGGCTGATGATGATGAATGCTTCGTAAACATGAGTAAGGTAGTAACACCGGGAATATCATTTTCTACTGCGAACAATGCTATGATTTCAGATATAGTTTCAGTCATTGGTTAACCACAAGTAACACAACTACCACGCGACGAAGGATTTAGGTAGGCGCAGTACTTAGCACTTAGACTTGTCCATTAATCACGTCATACTGTAGAGGGGGGGGGGGGGTGGTCAAGAAAAATCACCAATTATCACCATAAGGGACGGGGGGTCATCGGACAAATCACGTGTAATTTTTTGTTACTGTCTGCTGAATAGCATTATAGCTAGTAAAAAATATACAGGTAATACTTTTATTTAAACACTTTAAACATAACCAGATGCGAAATCCTGAACTGGGTTTTAAAATTTCACGGACATTTAAGTACCTCGTAGTTGGCAAAAACGTTTTTTCCCATCATATGTGCTTAATAAAAAACGTAAATTGAAGTGTTATTAGAAGGATTACTGAAGTTGACAATTTTGGCTACGGGGGGGGGGGGGGAACGGAAGGAAAGTATCAACTAGGTGATATTTTCAGGACCTCCCTGAAATACCCTGTTATAATATCCCGAAATATCCTGAAATATCCCGGGGGCCCTGAAAATATCACCAAGTTGATACTTGGTGATATTTTCAGGACCCCCCCTAGCCAAAATGACGTGTAATTTATTGTCACTTCAGTAATCCTTCTAATAACACTTCAATTTACGTTTTTTATATTCCCAAGGGTAAAAAATAGGCCAAAATCGTATGACGTGATTAATGGACAAGCCCTTACCTATTCATGTCGTAAAGTAGGTAGCGTAAACCCCTTGGGACATAGTAAGTAGGTACAGGTACTATACTCAGCTAAACTGACTCTTCTAAATACATTCGATAGGTTTTCATCGGAGTAGTGCTAATTAAAGTTTTACAATTACATAACTTGCAAAAAAATATTATTTTTGCCGCCTGTTCCACAATCCCCGGCGTATTACGTTACGTTATAAATGTTATAATCTTATAATATACAGATATATTTTAATTCGGGGATGATTAAACAAAAAATCAGTTAGGTACATATTAAATGTAGTCTTACCAAATCCTTAGAAATGTTTAAATTTACACAATATATAAATAAATGCGGAGTGTAGATAGATGTTATTTACAGTATCTACATACCTTTGTATAGATTAAGCCAAAACTAACAGACTAAAAATTTAGAAGGAGTTAGGTTAGGTATTATATCGGTTAAGTTCGGGTAGGCCTATATTCTGCAATCGTGTACGATAAGTGATTCCGTCATTCTCTTACATTTATTATTATTACCGATAAGCGGTATATCGTATACAATAGCAGAATGGCATCTTGGCTAGACTGCAGGCCTAGGTATGTATACTTACTGTGCTAAATTTTGTGACTGACTTGCATTATTCATCCTTAGCTGTCTTATCTAGAAAACAACTTTTTAACCTAAAAGTGCACCCTTTCTAATGTAAACTGTTATTTACATTAAAATAAAGCATGGACTCAGATACGATCAAACAAGTAGCAAAAAAGTGTATTTAAAAATCAGAACGTTGTTTACTATGTACCTAAATAAAACACCTAAGAATGAATACGCTGTACGTATTACATATGATCTTCTTTATCAGGATACCCAAAAGGAACGCCTTGAACCCAACGGGACACCGGAAGTCCATCTATCTATCTATTGATGAGCTGTACTCTTGGAACACTCTGCTATAAATCAGCAGTTGTTCTAATGCCGCAAAATAAATCAAACACTACTGCCTTATAAAATAAACATGTTCGCCAACAAAGTTTGCAATCAGCGAAATGTATCTTTATAACCACAGATAAAGGTCTTAGTAAAAATTTCGCAGAGTGAAACAATAAATAATAAACTCTCAAACAAACTAAATGGAAACTATAAATACCTCTCCAACAAAATTTATGGAAATTCCAGTTAATAACTTCTTCGGGTACCGTCATCGTTATTATCTGCGATATAATTCGTTTCAATTGTTTTATTTTATTGATATACATATAAGTTTCACTATAGTACTTAATGATGGGTGATGTACCAAAGTTACTTTCTTAGTTTAAATAGATTTTATTTTCTTGTGTCTGGTTAAATCTTACCTGATACGATGACATGCTAGATGAGTGTTCACTGACACTTTTCCACAATATTTGTCACATAAATTGCAATAATAAAACACTCAGGGTTAAAATTTCAAAAACCCATATTTGGACGGCACATTTTTGTAATTAATTAGGATGGACCACACTAAACTAAGTACTGCGTGGCACTTGTAGTTAATGATTGATCTGACTGAGGTACCTACGGAGAACGAGGAAGTGGGAGCATTAAGGGAAATATTTAATAATTAAAATTGAGTAAAACCCGCTAGGTATGTGACGTTATTTGTTTTGTTTGTAAAGTACGACTAATACGACTATGTATACATACATAGAATTGATGCGGAAAAGTATTGATTTTTATTGAACCCTACGTGTGTGAAGTATGTAGATCCCCTTTGCCATAACAACATAAATACGCCATGCGCCACGCCACAAAAGTTTACTATTCTGTTGGTAACAATTGGTAATTCCAAATTGTATAGGTATAGTAATTTTAGTGATGGAAGGCAGAACCAACTATTTCCTTGGAATAATTTTGCCTATAACAAAGAAAACTATTTTAACGAAGTTCTACGTCTTAACTCAATCGATCTCATTAAACTTAGCTGGAGTAAATCCACCATTACGAGTAGGTAACCAATAAATATTCCGGTGTATATTTTAATATGTTGTTTCGGAAATAAATAGCATTAACTTTTACTTCCTAATATCATAATATTAAGGGTGGGAATACAATCTCCTATTTATGATATTTAACTCGTAATTAGGTGAGATTTAATTCACGATTTCTTGGTTGTCTCTTTAATGAAAGTTGCTCAGCGCAACCGATCCTAAGTAGCCTAGCCTATTCGCTCCTACTAAATACACTATATACCTGCGACTATATTATAGCATGGACGTAAATGCCAGCTCAAAAATGCCCCCAAACACAATTGTTCAATTGTGCCCAGATGGGCAAAACAAAACGCTTTTCTTAACACCGCGCATATGTCGGCGCAACGTCTTTGACAAATGTTTATAGAATATAGCCAATCAAAATTTTGACGGACTAATCACAACTATTTTTAAATGGCAGTTTAAGGTTTTACACCTTGATATTGAAATTCAATTTCATTACCGTGATGCATTGAAGACGGGGTGACATTTGTCAACTAAAATTCAGGACCGTTTTTGAAAGGCAATTTAGTATGGCGTGCGGCTTCCATGTTTTATCTGTTCGTAATACACTACCCAAAATCACCAAGTGTGGTACGTTAACAAATATATTAAATAAATTGCCTAATACATGTTATGCCTAGATCAGTTTAGAGCTAACGAATTATATAATTTTATTATTGTTTCCAACGCGCGTAGTAATTCTCATTACGAATACATTCGCGCATAACAAGTAAAGTTTGAGTAGGACATATTTATCTATCGGAGTTTGTCTATTTGCCGTGAGTATGCCAAATATTTGCTCCGATAATACATTATGATGTGACAGTACTCCTACTTCTACCAGTGCTATCTTATAGCAGATAGATCTGAGAATACAACACCCAACAAATCCAAACTTCTAACCATTGCTAAAAATAATATAGTTTCTTGGTATTTTCTTCGGTTACCGCGAGGATTACTCATGAAATAAAACTATGAAAACGGATAAACTCGCGTATATTAACTAATTTTAACTTTAAATTTTAACTCACCTCTGCGTGGTAATAGTAGCACACATACAAAGGATTCATACCAGTTCATCCGTGATATTAAAGACCTAACTTTGACGGATGAGGAAATCATGGTCAGTTTTGATGTCCAGTCACTATTCACCAGTTTACCTGTGCAAGACTGCATTGAAATTGTCAAGAGAAGGTTAAGGGAGCAGAACATGTCAGAGGAATACGCTAAGTTGTTGGAACATTGCCTTACATCTGGCTACTTACTATGGAACGGTGAATTCTACCTTCAAGTGGATGGCGGGGCGATGGGGTCTCCAGTTTCTCCTGTTGTCGCAGACATCTTTATGGAGGACTTCGAGGAGAGAGCACTCTCATTGGCTCCCATGCAGCCGAAGATATTTAAAAGATATGTAGATGACACCTTTACTATCCTTCCAAAAAGTAGTGTTTCAACTTTCTTAGATCATTTAAATTCCATTCATGATAAAATTAAATTTACTATGGAGTTAGAAAATGACTGTTCTCTGTCTTTCTTAGATGTTTTGGTTATAAGAAATCCGGATAAAACTTTGGGTCACACTGTATATAGGAAACCTACTCACACTGATAGGTATTTAAATGGCAATTCCCACCACCATCCCAGCCAACTAGCTACTGTAGGCAAATCTTTGTTTCAGAGAGCCCAAAAGATATGCGATGATCGGCATCTAGCTGCGGAGCTTCGGCATGCTAGGCAGGCACTTCGGGCAAACAACCTGAAGATCCCTCGAGCCGATCAGAAGACTCGTATGAAGATTCCCACTGTTGAGCGCAGGCCAGCCGTTCTGCCTTTTGTTGGAGGGGTTACAGACAGGATCAGCCGCATCTTGAAACGTGCTTCTATTAAAACCTATTTTAAGCCAATGAAGAAGATGTCGCAGTTTCTGAGGCCTGTTAAGTACAGCACGCCCTTACTGAATGCAGGAGTGTATAAGCTGGACTGTGAATGTGGGCTTTCATATGTTGGGCAGACAAAGAGGAATATCACTACTAGGGTGAAGGAACACATAGCCGATGTCAAGCACCGTCGACAACAGTCTGCGGTTTGGGAGCATGTCAGTGATGGACCGAATCATTCTATTAAGTTTGACAAGCCTTTGGTTCTCGTTAAGGAGAAGAGAAACATGCCTAGAATGTTGCGTGAGGCTATTGAGATAATGAAATATCCAAACTTTAATAGAATGGAAAGAAGCTTGTCTCTACCACCAGCTTGGGATCCAGTTGTTCATCTGATAAAGGAACAGTCTAGACATAAACCGTGAGGCTGATGTATTTGGCGGTGGTGACCATTCTCCCCCTTTTTAGTACTGGCAACATTTTTTCAAAATTATTTTAAATTTCCTTATTAATCAAAATTGTATGTTTTGGTTTAATGCATGATGATCTTAAGATGTACTACAAATGTTTTTTGAAAAGAGTTGTCCCGCTGAGTTTCTTGCCGGTCCCAATTTTGGGATACCTTCCTAACAATACAATCATACAAAGGAAGGAAATACTTCTCAGGCAGTGGCGTAGGGATAGAACCGGCGTAGATTATTTATTTTGTCTCTTGTCTTCATTCTGAAAATATTTGTAATGAATAACTAGCTTAATTTGCAAATTTTGTATGTACATCCACCCTTAAAATTTATTGTCTGTGGTTTAGTAATTTTTTTAATTTTTCTTTGGTGGGTAGTTTTGTACTTATCTTTCTTATTTTGATGGAGGTAGATCTATCAAATTTCCTCCATTGTCAGTCATCCGCAGACCACGAACCCTGTAAAGTGTTCGAAACGTCGGAATGAAGTTAAAATTAGTTAATATACGCGAGTTTATCCGTTTTCATAGTTTTATTTCATAGTTTCTTGGTTTATTATACTTTACTGTATACGCTGTTTGCTGAAAAGGTAATTCCCACAGCGTATAATAGAGTGGAAATATGTAGTGGTTTCCGTGCTGCTACGTGTATTAGTCTTAAAATACCATAATTACATCGTATTCAATTTGGACGAATTTGGATATAGACTACGATGAAAAGGCCATTTTAGACAATACCTTTGAAATATGATTTAAGTAAATATCCAATATCGGTTTAGATAAATATTCCCATTTGTTCGGTATATTCTTACCTAAAATTAGATGATTTATTTAGGTATGGGTTTTACTTCGTAGCAATCGTAGGTTTATCGTTGTTAATTTATGGCAGACATCAAATAAATAGGTTTGTGGTTATAGTTTTGGAAAAAAAGTCGTGTTCTAAGTAGTATAAAGTATGCAGGAATAGTAAAAATAGCAGTAAAGAAGCTGTCATTCGCAAATAATAATAAAAAATGTTTACAAAAACGACGGTATATGTGGAGTTACCATATTGAGAAAAGGATGGTACAGTCGTCATCAGGTATATCGTAGCGTCAGGAGCATTCGAAAATATCTGAACAGGGTGCTTAGCCAACTTGCCAATCACAAACGCTTAATCGTAAATCGTAAACGAAAGGCAGCTATAATCATAGAGGCGTGTTCGGATATTTTTGAGAGCTCCGAACGCTATGATGTATCTGATGACGTACAGTTAGCGGGAACACAACCGTGCCCCCGCACGTGGTACTTAACCCGGCGAGAGTGTGGTGAAAAAAAGTTAAACAAAAATAAACTCTAAATATATTGACATAAGTCAAACGCAGGGTATGAGATACCCTGCCACACTCCCGCCGGGTTAATGATAGGTGATAGTGAATAACATATTTTTCCGCTAAATAAAAAGTAAAAGAACAACAATTACACCTTGTTCAAATGCTTATCAGCACGAAAAGGAAAATCCAAGACTGTTATTAAACACCACTGTGTCGTATTCTAATGTTCGCGGCTTTGTCACGTAAGTACAGTTAGTGGGATATTTATTACAGAGTTAATAAAGTGTGTTCATCAATATTTTATAGTTTCTGCAAATATGTATAGTTGTACGAATACAAACAATATGTGTTACATTTGTTCCACAGTGAAAAATTGAAAATTAATAGGTTAGATAAGTTTTTATTCTTTATGCACTTTATTTTCGTCTTATTATGGATTGCATTTTTTATGGATAAGTAGTCCAAAGTGAAGAATTTCATTCGTTTTGTTTTTCACGGCATAGATTAAACCTGAGGGCAAGGTATGGATGGAGGCAAGCAAGTCGAATTCGCTAATTACCGTAGTGCATGCCATTTTGCAATCGTATACGATAAACGATAAGTCACATGACTATAACGATGTATGGAAATGGTCCCGTGAGTTTTCGTTCGAATCTGTCATTCTCATACATTTATTACTTATCGCTTATCGTATACGATTCCAGAATGGCATCTTGCCTAGGTCTACTGTGGCGAATAGGTATAGGTACTTACAGAGTACCTGCATAGGATAAAATTCTCATCTTTGTGACTGAGCTTCAAGAATGATATTCAGAATTTGTTACTGTTCTAATTACAAGCATGTGTCCTACGTATGAGTGTGGTTAAACTAAACAGAGCAGTAATGAAAGCTGAATATAATTATCAAGAGTTCACGAATATGTGAAACTGCTTGTCTTAGTGCCTACAGTCAAGGCAAAAGATATAGATATGATCGCAAATTGCAAAAATATATACACAGTACACACCACCTTAGACCATATTAGTAATAATTACGTTGTGTTTAGGTACCTACATAAATTATATTTAAAACTTTGCGCGAAAAATCATAAGGTAATTTTTTGGGATGACTATTTTAGTCAAGTGTGTTTTTGGTCTTCGAATAGCGTAAGTAAAACTTTTTTCACCACACTGCTCGTAAACACGCTGTTTGTCCTTCAATTTCAGAGCGCAAAACTGTGTTTTAATCTCTAGAGGTTAAAGTTTTTTTTTTTTAATCTTCTGGGTAGACTAAAGCAATAACTTATACGGCCTGAGAGTGCAATAAGCTTTTTGACGTTTGAACTAGACAGTACGTTCGAAAACTCAATAGTTTCAAACAGATTCATACACATGAACCTTTCATAATATTATATTCAATATTATGCTAAAATCCAAATTAAATACCACATTTTGTTGTAAAAGGCTTTTAATTAAAAGTTCTAAAAATACGACAAATAAAAACAATAGGAAAATAAAAGTGTTGACACTATGCAAATTTCAGAACGCATCCGAATATTTTTTTCTTTTAAAATCTAAACGAGTTCGGTCGTGTTTTGTTTTCTTTCACTCTTAATTTTTTAAGTTTTCGGGTAATTGCGAGATACGAAAGTGGGATAATTCCGAAAATCACAGAAAAATCGCCAATAACTACATGAGTCTCATTTTGGAATTATCCTGAATTTTTAAGCATTGCCACGCCAAGATAAATATTTGAGGTTATTGTTTTATTATTTGTTGATTTGTTTATTTTTTGGAAGTTGAGGACTTGCAAATAAATACCTTCTAATTTGTTATGTTTGAGTTTTATTTCGCATGTTTCCTCGCTTTAGTTGGTGAAAAATGTTGTGTTTCACTCGGGAGCAAAGCTTGTTCAACTCTCGTGCCTTAAAACCCTCGCATCGCTCAAGATTCCATTTTATGAACCACTCGCTGCGCTCGTGGTTCAAATTCAGGAATCTTTCGCTTGCTCGGGTTTCAATATTTGCACGAGAGTTAAACAATCACTTTGCTCCCTAGTAAAACAAATAACTATTAAAATATTAACCATGCTGTAAGTAGTAGGCACTTTACTAACTACTACTCTAAGAAAACGGTAGTTTTAGTAAATGTAACTTACTATTACTACAATAAAATTATCTACGCATACCGCATGCGAACCATGATAAAAGTTTTAATTGCTTTTTTTCTACAATTTCAATGCATATTTACATTTATTTAGTGCTATAAAGCAGTAGCAGGAAGCCTGCCCTAAATAAGAAAAGAAACAGGTCTACGACGATTTTATACAGAGTTGAACTTTTGGATTATATCAATAAAACGTGCGTACGAATCGTTAAACGAAATTATTGTTTGAAAACATGCTACGTGATTCTAGTTTCAAGGTGACTTGAGATTCGAACGTCATTACGGTTAAGTTTTTGGTTTATGTATATTTGGTACGTACTTTAAGATCTATAAAATCGCGGTTAAGCTAATTAAGAGAAAAATACTACCCACATAGTTAAAAAAATGTTAAGTACTTAGGTAATAATGTGATCCCAAGCCCATGGCGAGACTGATTAAAAAGTTTAATCGCGCAACAGTGAGACTTGCAGTAGCAATTTGACAATCTGTCATTGTCACTTAGGGAGATTTATTTACTTTTTTTTTTAATTTGAATTGAACCTTGTATAACTCCATCAGGATAAGATGTACCTTGTACAAGTAAATACGCGGGGACTTGCTAAGATGCTTCCTGTGTTGTAAGGTCGAATCGTTCATAGATATTTTTACAATATTTTAGATGAGTAGATAGGTACGTTCAGTATCAAGAACAGTTTACTTACAAAATACTCGGCAGAACTTTGGTCGGCCAGCGACGGTGAAAGCAGGCAGCCAGGTGAGGGTGGCGCGGTGGCGGCCGGCGGCGGCGGCGCCAGCGACAATAGCTCGCCGGCCGACGCCGACATGCTGCCCGCCACCGCCAGGCTCCGCAGCCGGTCCGCCAGGTCCGTGTGACCACCATTACACGACTTGTTACCCTTCCTATCCTCACTACTACACAAATTGTCTATGATCCTAGGCCGCCTTAGCTTCCGCGAAGCCGCTCGCCACCGCCTTAGCCGGCAGGCTGCATTGTTTAGCACCTCCTCAGTTTCCCGGCGGACTGGCCGCTCTTCATCAGACTGCGTCACCTCATCAGATTCAAAAGGCTCATCTATAAACGGTAGCCCGTGCTCTAGGGCCATGGGCGATGGCTCGCCCTCACTATCGCTAATGACTGCATTTGACGATCCAGAGAGAAAATCTCTTAAGGCGAAAGCTAGACGCTGGTCCGTGTTCAATCCCTCCGGAGCGCTGTCGGAACCTCTGTCGGTGGGCACAAATCTACTTTCTCCGTTCGCTTTCCCCATCACCGGGATCATTTTTCAGCGTATCTTTTTCATTGGAATTGAGATCCACGTTAATTTCTTGACTAAATGAAGGCATTTTTAAAAGGCAACAAGTTGATCTACTCATCAATATCTCACACTGTATCCAGACAATGCGTTATTTATGTTCTGCGAATAAGAAAGGGTCCTCGCTGGAGCAGAAGCTCGAGCTCAGGCTCGTGTAAACAAAAACAAATCGAAACTACCGATGCGCACATTTTTATCAGGACGTAATGAGTAGGTATACACTTACACTTTCATATTGTATTTCGACTATTTAACCATCAGTGATCCATATTAAACTAGTATTCTCGGCGCGTCAACTCACTACATAAAATACTATCGCCAAAGTAGCCCAGAATAAATAGCACAAATCAGTCATGATCCGATCCGAACACGCGATAACGATATCTCTCCGAGTCAAGTGGGTGCACGCTCAACCTCTAAATACAAGCAGAGTGCGCAAACTGAGCTCTACTGGCTGCGCCTGTCGCCATAAGCTGTACATATACGTAACGTTCTCGTTGTCTTGTTGTTTGTATTGACGTCCCTATGGCCGGCGTACGGCGTGCGCGAAAGCGGAGCTCCGTTTTTCAACGAGTTCGCACATGGCGCCATCTATATGGCCGCTGCAGACGCTTACTGGAATCTCGCGGGCTGACTCACTGGCTTCGATGCTTGCTACCAAGTTATCACATTAAACATTTTGTTATAGCGCTAGCTTTGTAGTTCTCTGTTTTGACGAAAGATGGCCTTTTCTATTAAAACATAATTTTCAGGCTTTTCCTTACGGAGCTCACTCAGCTTACAGGTGTGATGTAACCATGATCTAACCGGTTCAAATAAGTCAGCAGTCTTTACTTAATATTTAGTCTCTGGACAACCCAGCGGATGGTAGGTCTAGAGGTCTAGGTACCTGGCAAGCATTTCGTAATTACCCATGAACCTAAGTATTTGGGAAATGCTTATGAGGTCACCTCATAAGCATTTCCCACATACTTACAAATCACAACACATAGGTACACACAGGTATCTGCTCCTTCGTAGGAGCAGATACCTACTACCTACCAATATTGAAGTGTGATTGTACCCTACGCACACGTAGTTCGAGACTTACCTATATTTAATTTGTCTGCAGAACAGTATCCATACTCGGCTAAGCTGCCGATTATCTGTATATCTACATATACAGGATGTGACCAGTTTTTCTTTTTACTAAAATCGATCTCATGGTTCCTAAGACAAGATTTCGCTATCTGTTATGGTTTCCAAAACCTCCACACTGCCCCATTTGAATTGATTACCCTGTAAATTGAGTATTTACCTATAAAATTGGAATTGTTGCTCATAGACTTTAGTTGGTCCCTAATTTTATTACCTAAAGAGAAACTTAGCTATATTATTTGTTTTCAATAGTGTACTATGTAACCAAGGTTTTTTTTTTCACACTAATAATAGCTTTTATTCCTGAAGTGATATTGTAAAATAAGCTTTGAAAACAACTCTTGCCATAATGTGTGACTTCTCATCAGAAAACTTCAGAGTTAAGACTCTGAAGTCTTAACTCTGAAGTTTTCTGAATACGAGAGTCTCATAAAAAGAGCCATAAAATTTGGACTTAAAAAGTCGATTTTATACCACACGCTTTACCAACACCACCCTATGTATGTACCCGTATTACAAAGGTAGAAAAAGTCTCTTGGACCAAAGAAACCTATTTCAGCCAAGAGAAGTTTCCAGTTTCAGATATAAAATTAAATATTATTCGAAGTTTATTGATTACGACAACCATTTGATCTATTTACATAAATCATAAAGTATTTTTTTTTTATACTTTGTTATTTCCACCAAGAGCGTAATCAGTGTTCAGTGATTTTTTTTTATCTAGCTTTTTTTTAAGGAACCTTTGTCTGAAAAAACATGTCGGCTCCGTTAGGCCTCTTCATTTAAACAATAAATATGAGATTACAATAGCTAATATAAAAACTAATATAGAAAAAGAGAACAACTAACGGGCATAATTATTTTCGAGCGCCCCAGACGCCCCACCAATCCGGCCACACCTCTGTGGAAGTAGCTAGAAAGCTCGACATATTTTTGGCTGCTATGGTAGATACACGAAGGCACTACAACCAAGAATAGCACCAAAATAGCCACTGCCACAAAGGCGTACCCAGATCCATGAAGCCCCGAAACACTTGAAGAACCACTAACGAATATAATATCTGTAATATCGGTCAATTTAATACATTTAAAAAGGTGTAAACAAATTTAGCTGCATTTGATGTAGGTTCCGCCAATATTGCCGGGAAGATCCCAACATCAAAGTTGGAAAAACCCCAGGTCTTATATAGCTGCTCCCTTTTATCTCGAGTCTTGACACATTCCATCAAAAAGTGATGCACATCGTCGACAGCATCGCATTCTTGGCAGTTAGGCGATCCTGTCTTTTTCATTAAATGTGCAAACTTATTCGTGGGTACCTTCCTGTGCTCTGCAAGTTCCTAATTCGGTTTAGAATGTCGTAGGCTAGAGAAAGGCATCGCTCACCCAAAGCGCACTGGTTTAAATGCTGGATGGAGCTTTTGCTGTCCGTGACAACCGTGATCACACAACATTACGATAATTTTGGCTTTCTATGTATACCAGGGCTTGAAGCATCGCACAAAGTTCCGCCGTCATTATTGACACTGAAGCCAAGATCTTAAATTATGTCTTTTTATCCCGATATGGATCGAAAAAAGCAGCCCCTATTTGTTAATCACATTTCGAGCCATCTGTAAATATTCTGTAAAAAAATTGATATTTTCTGTCTAATTCCCGAATTACATCCATACGGAGGGCATTAATATCGTAAGTTCGTTTTGCACAAGTAACACATTCTAAGTTACTGTAGAGAACTCCTTGTAACTCAAATTTAGACATCCAGTGATAATTGATCCTTAAAACAGATCGGTAAATTCTTAAGAACAAGGATAATCTTTTTTGGTTGCAATAAAGAACAATGATAAGAGTTATAACTGTTAAAGGTGAAAGTCAATTTTTTTTGGAGTGAAATATTAAATTTCTTATACCGAATACACTTACTTCTTGGATATAATTTCTCCTAGTTCTTTCAAAATGTTTGATTTCTTGTAATGAACTGTAATATTTCTTAAATTGAGTAATCTTGTATTTTAATTTTCTTAATAAACCTACTACCCCTGTTATCACGTACGATACATTATTTTGCATGCACTTGTGTAAGTTATTAAAAGTTTTGGGCGTAATATTGAGCAAAGTTTTGAAATTTTCTTATTGTCGAATGAATTTTCCAACAAAGAGCGTTTAGATAATTTATATGAATATGCTTCTAAACGTGAACGTGACTCAGATTATACCACTCACGACTATAATCGCAGCGATTATAGTTCCACAGTTAACACCATTTGTGATTACTTATTTTGGCAAGGATATGGTTCGATGATTGGAGCAAAAAAAATTAAATACATATGTACATATACTCCATTTATAATCGAACTTATACACGAGTTTCATTCTTACTTTTATGGAGTAATTTACTTTTTCCCTGTTTTGAGGGTTATCAAAATATATATTAAATATTATTACTATATTGATGGTTTTCAAAACATTATTTATTTTTTGTAGTAGAAATTAATGTAAACAAGTTCTGATAAAGTATAGGTATAAATAACAGGTAGGTACCTACAATACTATAACTCGCTCCATATGTTGTAGTTGCGATGGATACAAAGGTAAGGTGGGGTAAGATGAAAATGTTTTCAGGAAGGGGAAAAACAAAAAAAGCCGTCCTTCTGGCACAGCGTTTGCTGGTAGCATTTTGTCTTACCCCATTAAAAAAACCGTTTCATCTTACCCAACCTTACCTTAAGTATTAAAAAACTTTGTATTGGACAGATATTAGGGTAATATACACTAGATGCTGTAGCGGATCCGTGCCAAACTGTCCGTTATATAGTTTTGTGTTATTTATTATATTCAAATTCATAATTCGAAACACTGTCATGCGGTCTCATTGGCCAATTTTGCACATCTCCGCTCCTCTCCGCCTCAGTGGAGCCGCGCCCTTAGACTGTGACGCTAACTGACGTATCAGAAGGCTCGGTGCGGCCTACCTACTGTGAGTTATCCTCTAGATGTTAGCAATATATGTGCATATGTACGTATGTCTATTTGGTATCTGCCTTCTTTACGTTAACTTCATCACTTGATCAAACCAAATGCGAGCACTTGCTCCTATTCTTAATCAAATATGTCAGTTGGATAAACTTTTAACTACGCTCTTGCAGTAATCTAAGTAGGTATACAAAGTACATTAGATTTAGAGAAGAAATAAATATCGAGAAAGCACAGATAAATCAGTATCAAATTTACCAAGTAAGGTAGGTAGGTATTAGGTACCTATAACAATAGTGGTGAACCATTTACCTAAGGGGTATTCGGCTTAGGTAGGATTATTGCTGTCCAAGATATTATTGCTGGTGACTGTACCTTTAACCCTGAACATGATGAAGCATTTTATCACACCTGCAATATAATAATAATACAGCGACAGTTTTCATAGTCCATGTGCATTACGATTACTGCGATAGACAACCATCAATAAATTTATGTCATAGTTGGCACTACAAAATATGAATAGGATTACAAAATGTAAAACAAATTAGTTATTCACATTTTGTAAATTGCAACAATTTGTCGCTATGTGATCAAGCGCATTATACCATGAAGGCTACAATTGTTAGGGGAATACCATCAATTGCACCCGGTAAGGACATATTTAATGCTCGCTCATCACCATCTCCGATTTCATACCTGGTCATCAGTCGCGGACCACCTACTGCAGTGTTCGCACTCCAGTTAACAATCGTAATTTACCATACAAAATGTGTCTGTGGCTTTTGACTGCGTGTTTGGGTTTGGTACCCACAAACTCGCCTCCTACAAACGTTATTGTTGTAGGAGCTCCGCCGGCTCCTATACTCGTGCCTACAGCGAGCCCTACGAACGTAACAGGACCTCCAATGAATATGACAGGAGGGCCTCCTCCGATGAATATGACAGGTTCTCCAGGCCCCCCGCCTACCGTGTATCCTACGGGCCAACCGTCGACAATAGGTGGGGTGCTTTTACCTGTAATTCTTTGCGACAATCCTGACGTTGTTTGTGTTATTAATCCTGACGAAACCGCTGCAGGAATGCCATCGATCGACCCGCGGTTTGGCACCACTCCGTCTCCATCAGCGGCGCTGCAAGTGCCACCAATTATCGGCTACAGTGCTCAAGTGCCGTCTTACAACACCGCCGTGAGATTTCCTAGAGAGCGAAGAAGTATTAACTTAGACACGAATCCCAAACATGAATGGGATAGATTAGGCTCGTGGGAATCTAATAATCATCGAATTCGCAAAAGACAAGCAGGTTGCAGGTGCGTAGCAGCAGGCACTTGCACAAATAATGGAACTAATGCAGGAGCTGGTTTGATTGATATAAGAATCGTAACTCCGGTAAGTTTTGAATAGTCTTTTCTTATTTAAAACTCTCATACTCGTACATCTACGTAGGTAGTTATCGTAGCTACAAAACGCTCAACTGTGTTTCAGGGTGGTGGTGGATCAGGGACAACGTGTCCCGCAGGTCAAGTACTCTGTTGTGGGACATCCACTACTGTGATAGCGTGTGGTACTCTTCAAACAGTGCCAGCTACGGCAGTCGCTCCAGCTGCTGGTCAGGCGAATTTCGGAGAATATCCTTGGCAGGTTAGAAAATATTAAACATGAAAAGTCGTGAATAAAAAAGACGAAAATTTATATGCCTTTATTTTCTTTGCAGGCGCTAATTTTATCGAAACAGAACGATTACATCGCCGGAGGTGTACTGATTGATCAATACAACGTTTTAACTGTGACTCATCGTCTGTCTACATACATGTAGGTATAAATATTTAGCTTGTTTCTTTATTGTCTGCCATATTCTTATACTGAAACTATGAAGTTGGGGTGCAGCCCGTCTCTATCTCCCTTAAAAATCTGGAATCTTGAATAAGGTGTCGTATCGTATAGTGTTTCAGGCACAGCTCCAAATGTTAAAGTGCGCTTGGGTGAATGGGACGCCGCCGGGACTTACGAGCCAGTGCCGTATCAAGAGTATACAATCGCCAAGGTGTTCAGTCACCCTTCGTACAACCCCAGTACCCTGCAGTACGACATCACGGTTCTGCG
This sequence comes from Thaumatotibia leucotreta, assembly GCA_025490895.1. Taxonomy (NCBI): domain Eukaryota; kingdom Metazoa; phylum Arthropoda; class Insecta; order Lepidoptera; family Tortricidae; genus Thaumatotibia; species Thaumatotibia leucotreta. The sequence continues at coordinate 123,944 of JALPQI010000908.1, read as the reverse complement.
GCTTTCAACTCCGGTTCCGTTAACACCTATGAATGGCGCTGTAACTACCATTAACAGAGCCTGCTTGCCAGCGGCTAATACAGCTACTTACACTGGTCAGAGGTACGTTGCATAATGTCATTCCGCTCCCAGTAGGTATCAATCCGAAATTATGACGTAAAACTATTACTACTAAATCTACTTATTATGCTTTATGATTCCGATTTGATTGATAAATAATTACGTGCAGATATCAAACAAAATGTGCCTTGAAAATAACAAAGTATCGAGTCGCTAAGTCTGATTAGGTATTATCAAACCGCAATTAGAAAGGGATTCGAAAGTACTATTGACACAACAGTTTATAAGTCAATGTAGGATATATTCATAGTTTAAGTGCAGAGACTTACAGACAATAGATTAATTAATCAATCACTACATGTATAAACAACTCTTTTCTTGGTAAATGTTGTGCCATTTGTTGTGTCAACAGTACTTTCAAATCCCCTTCTGATTCCAGTTTGATAATACCTACCTTATATGTATGTACTTAATTCAAAATGAGTAATAACGCAAAAATTAACTATTGCAGGTGCTGGGTATCTGGTTGGGGAAAAAATATGTTTGGTCTGCAAGGTCAATATCAGCAAATATTAAAGAAAGTTGATGTACCAATCGTAGACCCGGCTACTTGTCAAAGCCAAATGCAAGCCGCAAGACTGGGGCCCAGCTTTGCTCTTGACACCACCTCCTTCATTTGCGCTGGTGGAGAAGCCAATAAGGATTCATGTACGGTAAGCAGGCTAAGCACGAAATTGCACATTGTGAACCCTTAATTTGGCCATGTATGCCACAATAAACAGTCTTCGACTCATTTTATGAATTTTTTTATACACAATTTTTGGTTCTATACAATGGCGAGGAGGCTAGAACGCACGATTTTCTTGAAATTTGCCAAATTAAGGGTTAAGGGCGGTAAATAAGAAATTGTGAACAAATGCAAAAGTGTGAAAGTGAACTCCAAGCGGCTTTACTTCACACGAGTTCATAATTCTTGTACCGCTCGCGGCACACACACACAATATTTTTCATCACACCTGTGAGGGTAAAAAAGGATACAAAAAAAATATTTTCACAAAACTGCTCTAAAATACGAGTAGTAAATAGTTCGAGAAATATTATTTGACCGACTGTTATCTTACTTACGACCTTTTGTTTTGCGTTAACTCTTACTAGACGTTTGTCTACTTCTGATTAGCAGTCGAACACTTTTCTATTGTTAATGACGCAAATCAAAAGGTCGTAAGTGAGATAAGAGTCGGTCAAATAATATTTCCCGAACTATACCTAAATCAATTCTAAAAATCAAGGATGGCTTAAACTCTAACACGTGTGGAACAAGGCACCGGATGAGTTATGCTGCCCTGGTACTTCAATTATATGTCTAATTTTTATTACAGTAATAACTACTGTGACCTAATATTGTATGAAAATCCATGATTGCCCATGGGCATAATGACGCACTTACAGAGCGCATCGCTTGCGCAAATTGGCGCATGTACCGAACTGAGGGGTTACCATGACATACTAATGCGATTCAGTTTAGGTTCAGGGAAAGGGACAGTGATATACGACTCGCATAGCCTTGTCTCTTTCTCTCGACCTAAACTGAACCGAATTAGTAACCCTGGTGTGATGAAAAGCATATTTATGCTCAAACGACAAATGGAAAAAAAATGAAATTGGTGTGCCCTTGTAACAGCGCCTTCATGCATAGTTAATAGTAATTGAAAAGTAGGGTATCAAAAAAGGGCGAAGTTAACAACTGCTCATTAAGCATGATTGCTATTACACCACTGTATAGATCAATATGGGCAGGCAGAAAACAGATATGAGTATCATTAAGGTTGTTACGAACAACCTCTAATCTTAACTCTCTGTAGGTAAATGGAGGCGACAACTCACAAAACTATGTGAGAAATACTTACCCAATTAGATAATTTATATTTCTGCATTTTCGCATTTCTTCATATTTATTAATAATTACTTTTAGTGGCCAAGAAAAATCCTGCAATGCCGGTCATAATTTGCGGTTACTGAACGCATCATGGAAGCTTATGATATGTGGGTAGATAAAGTAGTGTATGCGACTGTACAAAATTAGGCATTATGTACAGTCACATAAACTACTATAATCTTATTGAAAATCGGATATTTAAACTCGATGTTCTCTTGACCTGAGCATGTTCACTTGTTTTCTTGTTGTCTTTTATTATGTCTCATATAGCTTCTTAATATAACCTCTTTGTATTACCCTTACGCTAAGCTCCGAATGTATAATAGTACATTTTGCATCAAGGGAGGTAAGTACGGAATTACTAACAAGAGTGTTAGAAGCCCGACGCCGTCAGGCGGAGGGCTTTTATGACTCGAGTTAGTATTCCACTTACCTACCGTGATGCATACAATGTTTTTCATCACACTTGCCAACAAAAAAATAAGTTTTAAGACATAATATTATTAAATGAAAAAACTGACATTTCTATTACTCCCTAGGGAATATCACTTTTCTATTACTCCCGCTAGGCGCGCAAGCAATGGCGCGTTTAGACAGCAAGTGTGATGAAAATTACTATTTAAGTGTAATATGTGGTGACCGGTGTTGGTCACACATACCTACTGTAAACATTTGTTTATAAGAATATTCGTCAGTCTATAAATGAAAAAAAAAAATGTATGAATACTCGGTCATGTGTCTCGGGCTCCAGTGGCAGGCCATGTCGTTACGTTGAAGTTATGTTCTTTCAAGAGACTGCACGCAAACGAAGATTAGATTTATTTTAGATGAATCTACCTACTAATTAATTTTGTTTTCTATTCGGATATTTATACCTATAATCGAATTGTTTGATTGGTTTTGGATATGATATCCCTTTTATTAGCAATGTAATCTTATAATGAACATATTTTTTGACCTACTTTTTGTATTTTTTAAAGACAGGATGTTTTTCTCAACATAACTTTTTTTTTATTTCCAAGAAAAGGGATATTTTACTCCTATTTACATCTAATGTCTAGGTTTGAATAACCAGGCACCTTGCAGGCTATTCGCCCCCATCCAAAAATGTAATACCTAAGAGTAGGTACAGCCAAGGGCACACATACAGCGTGTTTTTCTTCATATGCTATAACTTGAAGGGAAGCATATTTAGGTCAAATATAATTAATTTCTCTAAGAAACTTAGTGTTTTAACTCTTACTGTTATTGAGTTATTAAAAAAATAAGTTTAATCACTGAACATGTGTATTGCAACCTTTATTACATTCTAATGTTACTTATTTTGACATGTGCCGTCAGTCACCTGAGATTAACTTTTATTTTATTCTTAAGGTTCTCTCACTCTTACCATTTCATTTATTATGTATGAAAACAAAAAAAAAAAATATCGAATTTTCCAAAAGCCGATATACCACACAACTTCTATTAATCGCCCAAGTAACCTGTCTAATTTATCGCAAATCGAAACAAACACCCTGTATAATACTCGTATATTATATTCCATTTTAGACCTTATGCTGCACGCATGAGTAAAAAGTATGTGTGTAAGTTTTTTATTTCTCATTAACTGCCTTGCGAATTGTACTAATCGCCATTGATATCCAGATCTGCCTTATATCGCAGTCAGAAAAAATGTGAAAGATCTATGTAACCTAAGTACTATTTTACTACATTAGGTATCATTTCGTATCTTACAAGTTCTTATTTGTATATAATATTTATTTTTTCGTCTCTGTATTTTGTGTATGCTACGAATAAAGTTATTTCTATTATCGAATTTCAACTGTTTCAGGGTGACGGAGGATCCGGGTTGGTGTGCCAAGTGAACGGCCAGTGGGTCGTGGTGGGGCTGGTATCGTGGGGTCTCGGCTGCGCCAACGCCAACGTTCCGGCCGCCTACGTCAACGTTGCTGCGCTGCTACCCTGGATACAGGCTCAGGTTGCCAGCGCATAGGAGAAACATGTTTCAATATACTTTACGCAGATGCGTGTATTTACTTGAATACTATTACTCAGAGACCGATAATAAAACAAAAGATAGCTTAGATAAGTGAAGCTTAACAAGATAATTTATTAACTTAACAATTTTTACAAATAGCCATGTAAACATTATAAAACATAGGTCACTTAATCAACATAATGATGGTATTTTACTTACTGAAAATACGGCGTTCTAAACGCAAAATTTCAACGATTATTATATTAACTTTAACATAACTATTTATCTAACATAAGCTAGTCGGGACGTAATCTAGTATTGCAGCGGGGGCGGGCCCGCGTCACGGACGAAATAGGTCGACGGACCCTTCAGTCTTCGTCGGGCTTCTCCTGCTTCACGACGGGCTCGGCCGGCGGCGGCGACGGCGGCGGGGGCGGCGGTGGGGAACCCACCTCAATATACTCGTCCGTTTTCTCCTCCTTTATTTCGGGCTCACGCTTAACGGTCGCGTCCAATTCGGCGGCGGGTGTCGGCGCCGGCTCCGGGGGCGCTAGCGCAGCCCACGCCGAAGCCGCGCCGCGCGCGTACGCTTCATAGAACGCTCGTTGCGCTATTTCCGCCTCCTCGAGATGCACGAACGAGTGGTTGTCGAGCTCCGCTCTGAAGAAGAATTTGAGGCCACAGCGGGCGCAGTCGTAAGGACGGGGCGCGGACGCGTGCTCGGGCAAATGGCGCTGCAGGCCGGCCGCGCTCGTGAACACGGCCGAGCAAAGGTAGCAGGTGAATGCGCCGATTCCCGCGAACGTATGCTCGATGAGGTGGGCCTGCAGGCGAGTGGGCGAGCCGAGTGCGCGGCGGCAGAGGCGACAGTCGTGGTCGGCGGGCGGGGGAGCTCGAGGCGCGGCGTGGCGCGCGTAACACGCGGCGCAGGCGCGGGCGCCGGCGCCGGCTTCAGCGTCGGGCAGCGCACGCAAGCAGATAGCGCAGCGCTGCTCATCGCCGGAGCAGCGTAGATGAAAACGTGCGTGTAAACGCGCTTCGGCCTCGGAGGCGAGTGTCTGGCGGCACACGACGCACGGCGCCGGCAGCGCGGGATGGTGGCGTGCCATGTGGCTCAGGAACGACTCCTCGGACGGCAGCCGAGCGCGGCATCGAGCACACGTGTCACCTGATACCACCTGAAATAAGGAAAATTGTTAATTTAGTTAGGCTATTATAAATACAATAAATAGTACATTGCGTATTAAGGGCGGTAAATAAGAACTTGTGAACGAGTGTGAAAGTAAAGCCCAAGCTGAAGGCGCGGGCTTTATTTCACACGAGTTCATAATTTTTGTACCACCCTTGGCACACACAATGTTTTTCATCACACCTGTGAAGCAAAAAAAGTAAATAAAAACCAATATATTTTTACAAAAGTACTCTGAAATGGTTTAGTTAAATCATTTCTCAAAATCAGGGATGAAATTTCGGCGCGGCGCACGCCGCGCTAGTGCGACGTAATGTTGTATGAAAATCCTTGACAGCCCTAGGGTGTAATGACGCATCTACGGCGCGCATTGCCGCAGCGCATTGGCGCACTTACCGAACAGGTGTGATGAAAATAATAAAAAAACTTGTTCAAATATATTACATAGTTACACCAACTACCGTCTTAATGTTATGTAATGTAGGTATTTAAAAAAATGCGCCATGTAGAGACGGCAGTAAGAAATGTAAGAGTACGTTTGTCACAACCCTAACTCTTCCCGAGGGTGTCGCCGAGTAAAGGATTGAAGTGTGAAAAGCGTCATCAATAGTGGCTACATTACTGCGATCGCCAACCCGCTTGGCTAGCGTGGCGATTATGGGCATTACCTACCCACTAATAATTTTCCTAAAGCACTCAAGTTTACGCCTTATGTCTAATACATAGCAGTGGACTAGGCTGACGATGTCGATGATTTAAAAAAACGAAGAAAACGTAGGTAGGTACTTGCCTTGCAGTGCGTAAGTTTGTGCTCAGCGAGCACAGCTGCGGAAGGCAAAATCTCATCGCAGATCAGGCACTTATGTCTCGCGGCGGCGGCGCCCGAGTGCGCGCGCGTGTGCGCCTCGAGCTCGGCGCGGGAGCGCGTGCGCTCGCCGCAGTACGCGCACTGTAACGCGACGGCGCCGTTCTTGCGCCTGCGCTCGTCGCCCGCTTCGCCGCACGGCGAGCATGCGCCATCCGCGCCGTCGCCAGAGTTGTTGTTTTCTACCCGCTTCGCTCGCGTGCTGTCGCCGTTTAGAGCCTAAAATAAGGAATACATATTTAAAAATGTTTAGACGCTGCGTTTCATAATTTGAAGCCTTTGTCTGTGGTTGCTAAGGATCAGTACAATGGATTTTGAATTCAAATTATGAATTGATTTGAGTTCAACGCTTAAATATTGTCAGCCTCCGTAGCCTAGTTGGTAGTGACCCTGCCTACGAAGCTGGAGGTTCCGGGTTCGAATCTCGGCGAGGGCATTATTTGTGTATTTATTTATCACAAACATTTGTTCCTTGGTCATGGCTGTCTATGTATTTAAGTATCTATATGTATCTATATATTATATATATCGTCGCCTGGTACCCACATCACAAGCCTTAATTGAGCTTACCGTGGGACTAGGTCGATTTGTGTAAGATGTCCCAAGATATTTATTATTATTATTTATTTATATTGTGCGGATTCTTATCAAATACAGACGAAGGGAATTCGCTAATGAGGCGTCTGTTAGAGCAATGTTCCGTATTTTGCCGTCAGAGTCTGTTCAATGCAATCAGTCAATTCCATGCAATCAGTTCGCATTTTTAAACTTGACAATGACGAGAAAAGGATTCGAAAGCCAAGCTAAAATCACAGCTTTATCTTAGTACCTGGTGGCCAACAGCATGGTGCGCCTGCATATGCCTCTCCAGCAGATACTGCACAGCGAAGGACTCCGCGCACCCAGGCGCAGGGCAGCGGTACGCGTGCAGCTGCGCATGCGCCCGGAGAGCCCTCGCGCCCGCCAGCACGGCGCCGCACGCGCAGCGCGCCGCCCCGTGCCGCGCGCGCACGTGCGCCGCGCCCTCCGCCTCCGAGCGCAGCGGCGAGCCGCCGCATGATCGGCACACCCATACTTTGCTCTCGCCGCTATGGGCTACGGCGAAGTGCACCTGTGGAATTGGAAATCATTAAAAAATGTTCCCACGCATTGACGTGTTCTCTCTATGGTTAATCAATAGTACGAGTAAAGACCAGATAAAAATATAGCTTAGGGAAATACTGCAATGATATGAAATTAAACACGATTCGAAAAGAAGTATGTGGTTCTAAAGCTGGATGCAGTCAATGATTACTTAAATATATTAATTATTACTGAGCTTGTAGAGAAGAAAAATACAAATATGTAGAAATAGAAATTGATTTATTCATGACACACATTAAAGGACGAAGTAAATAAGACAGTACACAAAAGAAAAAGCAAAGGTGCCACGAAATCGTCTCATCTCAGCATGTTGCTGGCGTGAGCCAGCGCTGATTTTCCGATGAGACCATTAAGTGAAAGATTCACGACAGGTAAAAATACGGATAATTGATTTAAATTTTGATGATTTTCACTAATGTTTTAACGACAATGATTTCGTATTTCTGTTAAAATATTAATAAGATACGTATTGAATGCTCACCTGAATTGCGACTTTCGAATCGAAGATCTCCTTACAAAGAGAACAGCGGTAGAGATGATGAGCATGCAGATCTAGCAGATGCTTTTGCAAATCATCTGGAGTTGGGAAGCTACGTGCGCAGCTGTGGCACGTATACTCGCAGGACACAGCCAAGTAGTGTGCGGCGAGGTGACGCTCTGAGGCTGCCGCATCAGCGAAAGACGCTCCACAGTGAGGACACGGCGTCGGGCTGGAACGATTCAAATCCCCGCCCTCTTCAAGATGCCCCTTCAAGTGAGCACGAAACGCTTCAAAGTCAGGAAGAGCCGCATCGCACTGATTGCAGAGAAGTGTTCCAGGCGACAAAGCCAACTGAGGCGTCGCAGAATCAGAACGCCGGCGTTTAACCGACGGTTCTTCAGCTCTTCTACTGAGATCGGTAGGCGCAGGTTGCTCGACGCTTTGATCTGAAGGGGTTTCCCCATTGAGCAGTGCCGAATGAGCGGCTCGGACGTGTAATTGCAACTGTTCCATGCTCGTAAAGGTATCTCGAGTGCAGTAGATGCAGGCGAGGAGCGTGGGTGGGGGCTGCGAAGCGACGCGCCGCGGTGGTGTGAGGGCCGCTGCGTCAACACCGTGAGCGCTTGTCATGTGAGCCTGGAGAGGTCAAGAAATAATTTTCTCAACATCAAGATCGAAATAATAAGGGCTTGTCCATTAATCACGTCATACGATTTTGGCCTATTTTAGACCCCCCCCCATCCCCCATGGTGATACTTGGTGATATTTTCAGGACCCCCCCTAGCCAATAAAACGTGTAATTTTTTGCCAACTTAAGTAGTCCTTTTAATAACACTTCAATTTACGTACTTTATTGCACACGTGATGGAAAAAAACTTTCTACTAAACTACGAGGTAAATCCGCGAAAGTCCGCGAAGTTTTAAAACTCAGTTCAGGATTTGACATCGGGTTATGTTTTAAAAAAAGTATGCTGTTCAGCAGAGAGTGACCAAAAAATTACACGTGATTTGTCCGATGACCCCCCCTCCCCTATGGTGATAATTGGTGATTTTTTCTTGACCCCCCCGTCCCCCTATAGCTATACAGTATGACGTGATTAATGGACAACCCCTAATATATATAAGAATGTCTCAAAAAATTTTACATTTGGATCACGCCTTCGATATTGATACCAATTGGTAGTCTGGTAGAGTCAATGATGAATAAGATCCACCACATTTCCGAAAATGTCACAGAATCACGTTTGTATGGGATTCTCGTTATTTGTCACCAGATAGATACATTTTTGGTCACAAAAAAAAGGAATGTTCCTTGAGATATTTTGGGAAATGTAGTGAATCTTGCTCAGCATCATTGACTCTACCAGCCTAACAATTTTTACCAGTAGGTATCGAAGACGTAACTTTTTGAAAATTGCTCACTTACAGATCGAATTTTTGTATTTGAGTTGAAGCAACTTGTACAAACTACTTGCAGCATGACTGCTTTTGGGTACGGTGTAAGTATTGGTACCTGTAAGAGATCAGTCCTGCGGAAACCGTCCCCACACCGCGGGCAGCGCAGCGCTCGCCGTCGGTCAGGTTCACGGCCTTCGCGGTCGCGCTTATGTCCCTGCATGTGTGACGTCAGCGCCGCTGCAGTGTTGTAGCCGCGGTTGCACACGGTGCATTGGAACGGCTTCTGAATGTCGTGGGTCTTCATGTGGATCTTGAGGTGGTCGCTGGAAAATAGCAAAATCGTGGATATACTAAACGAGGAAGTACTAGGTAACGAGTGGAAGTGAAATAATCACCAAATTTTAAATTTAAAAAAACCGACTTCAACCGATTTCTCCGAGACCCGATTTGTTTTCATCATTGGTTTCCTATCATCAAATCCTAATTCTGAATGCAAATGCTTGTAAATGAATTAAAATTACCAAAACCACCATACATGATCCCTCGATTTCTCCAAGATCCCATCATCAGACCCCAACTTGGTGCCAATGAGACCATCTCGGGGTTATACCTACACGTTTGATTACAAAAAAAAATCAAATCGGTTCACGATTCTCGAAGATATCGGGTAAAATACATACAAAAAAAATCAGTCGATTTGAGAACCTCCTTCTTTTTTGAAGTCGGTTAATAATTAATATATGGACATTTCTTAAGTGTCTTGAATGTACCTAAGCGACAAGTCTTTATGGTAATAAATTTTCCTACGACAAAGATGTTTTTTTTTATTATGTTAAAATAGTAATCAATATACCTACTACCTAATATACAGTGGATTGGTACAGTCAAAGGCATAAATATGTGTACAAATTTAGACTTTGTGCTGCAGACGTAAGTAAAAAAATGCATATATATATTTATGCCCTTGGCTGTACCTATACCAGTAATTGGAGTTCGAGGCCAACGAAACTACGACAGATGCGTTATTGTCAAATCCGTCAAAGTCTCTTATGTCATTGTCAAATAAAGTTTTCAGGTTTCCACAACCTTTTTGTTATTTAATTTATTTATTTAAAATAATTCCTAATAAAAACATTATATACCTGTGTAATGTTTGTACGCCTTTTTGTTTAATATGGCTGTCACAACTAGAATTTTCTTAAAAACACGTAAATACCTAAAAAGATTTCTATTCTCTTAACTAACATTGATATGACAAAATTTTCTTGTAAAGAACTTAAAATGATAAGAGCCAGCGTTTCAAAGCCTATTTTAAAAAGAAGTTGAATTACCAGTGAACACAAACGCCAGCGTGCCATATTTGTTAAGACAGTAGGTATTAATGGTTAAATTACTAAGTAGTATAAGTACTATACTATACTATTACTAAGCAGTTTTAACCCGTAATAAGTCAGGGGTGCCTTATTACGGGTTGAACTTATGGGAAAGAAATTTGGAAATATAAAATGAAAGCATTTTTTGTATTTAATTTTTTATGACTTTTAGGACTCAACACTGATGGTGTTATAAAGGCCTCTCGGCTTGTATGGGAGTGTACTCGATTTTTACCCAGGACTCAGGAGGATAAGTGATGAAGAAGACAAATAAAAAATAAAATACAAAAAATGCTTTCATTTTACTTTTATGTTTAATTATTTCTTTCCCAAAATTTTACGGGTTAAAACTGCTTAATAATAGTATAGTACTTATAGTGCTTAGTAATTTAACCATACCTACCTTTTAATTTATGTGTAGTTAAATTGCTGTACCAAATGTTATTAACACTTGAGGTGATACCAGCGCAATACCAACTTTGTTACTAATAATTGCGGATAATTAAGTTTTTATTAAAATATCTTATATTTACGTGAAAATACGTAAATAATATTGTTTCTATAAATTAAAGAATTAAAATTACCAATAAATAACATATCTCAACATCTGTTTTTAGAAAATAAGGATTTACTATTGTCAGAACATTTCATTGTTGTGGCAATATTTTCGTAGATTCTTTGGCCTCGAACTCCAGTTTCTAGATTAATACGAATTTAATAATAGTAATTATGTAGTGTGTATAGGTACCATTACCATGACGCATTTTAATGGTGCTGTATGTTTATTTATTTACCCTCTATCAAGACTACCTACTAAAATAAAGGTACCTTGCTAACCATCAAAAAAAAAATATATTTTATGAGCGGTAAACATTCCACAATTACACCCACAAAAAATGTAAATGTCTGTTCGAAAACATCCACGAGAGATAAAGTCGTCTTTTATGTGACCACAGATGACAATTTGTCATATGAGACATAAGTGCCCACATAAAGCACGGACCAAACAGAACTAACAAAGAGGCTTTTCACGCAAACTACAGAATAGAGGCGTTCGCCCAAACACCTCCGCTAATGGCCAGGCTCGTCGTGCCAGTTTAGGTACGGGCCATTATTTCATTTTTGTGAGACCCTCGACGCCATTTGTCAGCGCATCATCTCTTTTCACTCGACGGCGGTTCGTTGGGACGACAAATTGCGTGGAATTAGTCACGTGACCGCGGCGAGGTGACGAAAAAGGTGACGCATCGTGGCCGAGGAGCGAGCTTTGTGTGCCGGTGATCAATCTTAGAGACCCATTGTCGCACCTCGAGTTCTCTTACCGTTGCGTCGTGCCATACTCGCATCAGCATCAATAGGCTTTGAGGATTTTGTATTCTACTGGTTCGAGGCCGTTCAGTTCCACAAATACTTATAAGATTCTAATTATGGTGACAACCATTAGCATCCTAATGGTGCTAAGCTTATTATTGTGCTTAGGATTAGAGGCACTCTTTTGTTCAATAGTTCAAATGATTCAATTTTTTTTTATTAGACTACCGGTCATAAATAAGTCTTACTTAATTCCATTTAAGTTGAAAACTTCTGAAAAATACTCCAAAACGTGATCTTGTACTGAAAGTTTAAGTTCATTCAACTTAAACTTTTAGGAATGATGTACCAGATTTAACAGAGTTGTTTTGGTATGTGGTCTCTTTTATGTAAATGTCAACACTTGACAAGTTTTGATAAAGATTGGCACAAGTGTACGGTGCTGCACATATACCTCCTAGAGAAGGCGGATTCGCAGTGCGGGCAGCGGTACTTGCGGTCGCCGGTGTGCAGCTTGACGTGGCGATCGCGAGAGCGCTTGTGCTTGAAGTGTCTCGAGCAGAATTCGCAACGGAACGGCATCTGATCTGAATGCGTCTGTAACAATCACATTTAAAGTTAAATTTTACTTACATATATCAAAAAGTATCGGATGATGACTCTTGAGTGCCTCTGCCTATAAATTAGTTTATCAGTATGGTATAGTATACAATAGGTAGTATATTTTTCTGTGTAGGTAATATGTAGGTATGTAGCAGCAGCCGCAGCAGAATCAAAGTACCTAACCTATATGTAGCTATAGATATACTCGTATAACTCTGCATATTGCACGTAGAACGGATGGCCGTTAGTGCGGAAAAGTTCTCGAGTGACGGCCACATACGAAGACGCAGCGGTAGTACTGGTTAGACATCCCACAACGTGGAATGATGACCTGGTGAAGGACGCAGGAGTCCGCTGAATGCGGGTGGCGCATGACCGGTCATTGTGGCAATATTTGGATAGGGCCTATGTTCAGCAGTGAACGCCTTTCGGCTGATACGATAATGATGATGTATTGCTTTGGATTCATTGGACTCCTGACTAACACTGTTGCACTGAGTTACTTTTGAGTGCTATCTACTCGTATACTGTAAAGTTCAACGTGCTTAGGTATATATTGGACACGGGACGTGTTTAATTCTTACTAACTTTGTCACACAACCGATCATTGATATACATAGGTACTAGGACTGTTATCTCGCTAAAGTTTACGAATCGTAACTAAGTCAACTTTTCCACTACCTACTTCTATAACTTCTACGGTTACCTACACGAGGAATCGAAATGTCATCTCACGAAATAATATAAATTATATGAAAACTTTCTTCACTACGTATAAGAGTATAACGATTAAATGTGTAAGTCATACGATGATTAAGTTGAAATAACTGCGGGTGCGGTCATAAAAAGTCGTGAGAACCGTCCCAGGATGACTTGGCTTCCTCGGCAAGCTCACCCATGCCGGTATTTTATAACAATTGGTACTCCACTGGCTAAAAAACGACACGGAGATGGTTACTTTTAAATTAGATATCAAATCTGAAGATCGAAATCGATTCCTACCCATTCTTTCACTCGAATGAATCACGGCTGCTGTAGTAGGTACCTAAGTCTGCAAAATATCATAAAACCAATTTAATTTCAAATACGAGTACTGTTGTCTGGGCTAAAACTAAAAACCTCTGAATTACAGATATGAATACTTAATTATAAAATGATTTATGGAAAAACGGAATAAATTTAAGGATTTATTTACAGACAGTAAATAAATAAATAATCCTTAATTTATTCCGATTTTCCATAAATCATAAATATAATATATAAGTAACTATGTTTGCCTAGCCTGGCCTACTTCGCCAATACATCCAAATACATATTGTATTTTATTCATGTTATCTACCTATGCACGATATTAAACAGTAATATTAAAATTTTACGCTTTAATTACCTACCTACATAATGTGAATAAATAGTGACGTAATCAGTTAACCAAGAGAAGTCGATCAGCAATCGAAAGATCGATCGATACTGAATCGCCACTATGATGCGCGTGAACAATCGATACGGAACCGATAGCATTCCCGGGATCCGGCGCGGGAGCCGGCCGATACACATCGGTAAGCCACACCGGAACATCTTTGGGCAATCCGTGACTAGCGAGATTATTGTAACGGAACACAATTTTAAAAATATCAATAGTGTTATCTAAAGTCAGAAGGAAGAATGGTTAGTTGAACTAACGGACATTTTAGCTATTAACTAATTATTAGCAACCGTCTTGAAGTAGGTATACGCTTGACATAGGTGTGCTACTGTACACGCATCTACTGAACCCCTAATTACGAATATTAGAATGTTTTTAGCTCCTGTTGTGGGTCTATCAAATTCTGCTCAATGCTTTAGAATCTTTAGATGACAATTGAGGCACTAAAGTCTGTTGTTTCAGATATTTAAATAAATATAAATAAACAATTTGAACGTTTTCAGGTAGTTATAACATTTATTGGATAACCAACCATGGATCGTACGGGACAAATCGTACGCATTTTTTCTGTTAACATCGAGAATACCAAGAAATCTGAGTGTTATCCTATTATGTACCTTGCATCCGCACTCATCCGCTATGAACAAAAGGATCAGCGATGTATCATCATCATCATCATCATCATATCAGCCGAAAGACGTCCACTGCTGAACATAGGCCTCCCCCAAAGATTGCCACAATGACCGGTCCTGCGCCACCCGCATCCAGCGGACTCCTGCGACCTTCACTAGGTCATCGGTCCACCTTGTGGGGGGCCTACCCACGCTACGCCTTGTATACTTAACAAATATTTATTGTTGTGAAATCGTAACGAATTAGTGGGAAATACATAAAATGGTAGGTAGCATTTGTACGGGACACTGCCATTTCACCGAGCTTTCAGGTGTATTCAATGTTCAGGCATTTTTAGCCAAATTAGAGGTTTTAACAGGTAATTTATACAACCTAATATACGAAAGAGTAATGTACAAAACACATGGAAAATATGTCCAAAAACCTTTACATACATATAATTACAATAAAAATTCAAAAATGTGATAGTTACTTTGTATGGGACAAAAAATATTTGTGCGGGATTTGCACAAAATTAGGATTTAAATGCAGGCGTTTTTTGTAAACTTTAACTAAAATAAACGTAATCACACCTATTTCGAAAACATGTAGGTATTATTTCCTCAACTTGATTGAACAATGCTGAATTTTCAATATTCCTGGAAAACCTCTAAAGTTTTCCAAGAGTACCTAAAGCTTTTCAATTTAATCAATATTGTAGTAGGAGTAATTTCAGGTTAGGTTTTGTTTACATTTAGTTAAATATCTAAAACAACAGACTATAATATCTAAGTAGGTACACAAACAATAACCAGGATACCAGATTACCAGACTTGCTTCATAATTACGTCTACGTGAAAAAATGAACATTTACACGTTGAAAGGATTATTCATAAGTCTATAATGAGGATGCAAATGTAGCGCTTATGGATCTTGGCTGGCAGCGAGATAATGGGAGCCATCGGCCTTCGCACCAACGTGAACTCGGACCGGCCGAGCCCGCCTCACAATACATTCCCAAACTGTGACAGGCACTTCACGCTTTTACTAAGTGACCACCTCGACGGCATTTGTCCACTATCATGCTAAACACGCGCTCCGAATGATTGACTTCCATTCAGTTCCGCCGCTCTTAAGCAATGAAGCATTTTTGTCTTAAACAAACTGTATTTCAAAATCGAATTTGGAACGAATCAATGACATCGGACGCACATGGTTTTGCATGCATTTTGTGCATCGTCGATTCGTTTCGATAAATAAGTATGGTATTTGTCCTTATCCTTATACAGCAACAATTAGGAACGTGCTTATTTGAACATTGTGAAACAAATTAATTTGTTTAGCTGCTTACTACACAGGAGTAGGTAAGTGTTTTTTAAACAAAAAAGTAACAACCGCTTGCGAATTTGACTCGCTATCTTTAAAAAATCCGGCCAAGAGCATGTCGGGCTATGCTCAGTATCGGGTTCCGTAGTTAAATATTCAAAAACGGCTGAGCCGATTATGTACGAAATAGTTTAATTTTGAAGCCCACTAATCATGGTATTTTTCACATTTTTGGATCCACGAATCAAAAGTTAGAAAATATTGAGAATTTTTATTTGGGTATTTAATATTTTTAAAAGATTTTTCAGCGATATCTCTCACTGTAAGATTACAGCAAAATTAAAAACCGTCCCCACTTCACAAGTAGGTGAGTTACCCGAAAAAAATCTATACATATTTTATTCTACTCTAAGTACCACTTTGTCGGAGTGATTAATATTTAGGTACACTTTTCCCAAATTGCAGATTTCTAGTGCTACCGGCCACAGACGGACGTAGCGAATCTATAAGGGTTCCTTATAGTTTACTACGGAACCCTAAAAAAGGACTCTATCCGTATCTGACCAATGGATATTCAAAAGGTAGTAATTTTATTGATTGTTGTTATGTAGTTAGCAGCGGCATTTTTTCAATACGATTACTAACAAAACCTCACCACGCAAGGACAGGTACTAATAAAATAACAGGTCTAAGAAACCGATAGATAAGTATTGATCTTTTCGGGAGATCGTTGTTTACCCTCCCGGGTTTGCGGTCTCGTGCTCCCCCAATTACCACGGGGGTGCCGGGCGGACCATTAGTGCGGCGTCTCAATTTGTTAGCGCCGCGGGCGCAGGCAGGTAGCGTAAGGGTGAAGACACATTGATCAAATTTAGAAAATGACAATTTAGTATGGGACCGCGTCCAGCTTTCGCAGCGTACGCATGCTTACACGTTTCATACTAAACGGACATACATTTCTTTAGACAAAATGCGTACGCATGCTGATAAATGTGTCTTCACCCTAACTTGCGCGCGCGCATCTTGCGTGTCATTGCTATGTGCCGGAGCACGAGTCGATAGCTCGACCGCTATCAGCCGGACACAATTTTATAAGGCTGCCTAAAAATATCATTATTTCAACCATAAGACGTCCACTGCTGAACATAGGCCTCCCCTTTGGATCTCCACATACACCGGTTGGAAGCGACCTGCATCCAGCGTCTCCCGGCGATTTCATAAGATCGTCTGTCCATCTGCGGTGGACGTCCTATACTGCGATTGCCAAACCATGGATTCCACTCGAGCACTTTTGGACGCCATACACCATCTGCTTTGCGTGCAATGTGGCCTGCCCATTGCCACTTCAGCTTGCTAATTCGGATGGCTATATCGGTGACTTTTGGTCGTCTACGGATCTCCTCATTTCTGATTCGATCATAGCATCCCTGAGCATAGCCCTCTCTATAGCTCGAGTAACTTTGAGCTAAAAATGTATTATGTGAAAAAGGAAGTCGAATGAAAAAATAATCCTGTATTCTAATAGTAATTTTTTGGATATAGTAATTTCGCAGCGTTTCTTCTTCTTTTTGAGAATTATCATAGAAACACCAATCGATTAATATGTCTCAAAAATTATCTCAAGGATTACATTAAAAATCTTCTAAGTATTATTTAACGATATCGCGTTAAGTTACACGGCTTATTCCAAGATCAATTCGTCCACAACTCCACACTCGTGGCTCTAATTGGAATACTTGACCTGATAATGAGTTGTTATGTCAGCAATCATTGCTCTTGTTACTACTAGTTTACAGCTAAAGGCATAAAAATCTAAAAAAGGCTCTAGCGAAAGACATATAAAAATAATGACAGCCTCTTTAATCGATAACCGATCGTAATAAATTAAAATAAAATACTATAGAGTGACAAATCTTTGAATTATATTTTTTAAGAGCTAATATTTATCTGACAGATTTAACTGGGGATTGAAAAATCAGTCCTAAAAGTTGTATGGGTAAGTAAGGAGATACTTTTTACCTAATAGCTATTATGGATAACGGTGTCCGGTCTAAGGACCTAATTGAACTAAGTGGTGGCGCTTCCGCCGGCAACAATGAAGCAGCTTGTTAGCTTGTGGTGTAAGTATGATTTTTCTACATCACACCTATTTATCTAACTGTCGTTAAAACAGCTTCAGTCTAAAAAATCGCAGTCTTACCCCCTTATTTATAAACGACTACTAAATTAGCAAGCCGCTAAGTATTGTTAGTCTCAATTAGGTCCAGTGCAATTAATATTGAAGTTCATTGTGCAATATGAATTCGGACGTTTCCGTGAAAAACCGAAAGAAAAGAATTTTTCCCCTCACTAGCTCGTAAAGTGCTCGTTTATCCTTTAATACGAACGTGTAAAAACGCATATTATTCACTTGTGTGGCAAAGTAATGACCTTGGTTTTGGAATAACAAAACGTAAAATGCTCATGGAAATTGTTCCGTATTAATCATAATTAAATAATTTGTTTGAGAATTTAGTGTAAAATACAAACCTTTATATAATATGATGATTTTAACATATAAATCCTAAAATTCCATAAGTAACAATTGTTTTACTGAATGATGATAAGATGACTAGATGCAATCACAAAACGCAGAAAATGTCAACGTCAACATTGTCAAAGAATATTATAGGTTATAATCTTTATTTACCGACTCGAACACGCATAAAAATAGTAAACTAAACAACTTTCAGGGTGTTCTGTTATAATTTTGTAAAAATAATTAATGTGAATGATTTAATAATGCATTGGCGTTGGTGTGCAACTACAGGAATGTGTTAAAATTGTGCTGCGTTTACTTTTTCGTGCTAAGTTTACTGCGACAAAATCTTGCATTACATACATGATGCATTTGGAAAATTATTATCACTAACCCGATGATGATTGTAATGTGAACAAATAATTACCTTTTTTGAGTTTCCTCGCTATAGTGAGGGGAAAAGTTTTGTGTTACACACGGGTGCAAATGTATTTTACTTCTCGTATGTTAAAACACTCGCTGCGCTCAGTATTCTATTTTAGAACCACTCGCTTCGCTCGTGGTTCAACTATAGAATCCTTTCGCTTGCTCGTGTTTCAATTTCATACTCGCGGGTAAAATACAACTTTGCACCCTTGTATAACAAATAACTATTGCAGTACACCTGTAACTCAGTATGCGTATGGTACGAGCACATTAGGAAGGAAATCCCAATAATTGCCACGTTGGACAAGCGGATTCGCAACAGTAGTGTGTCGTAACGACAATTTTAAGCATTAAAGGAGGATGGGCATTTCGTCCCCTCGATATACAGGGTGTTTTTTATATCATTAGCCATATTGCAATATGTGTTGGGTAAAGGCGTAAAAAAATATTTGGTAAAACAAAAATAATCCATTTTTCATTATCCTTTTTGTTATAGATTTTTTTTAAAATCCCATTATCTAACGAATGTTTGGTCACTATGATCACTTGCTTCCTTTGGGTACTGCCCCACCGTCTCATAACTGCCAAATCAGATTGGAAAGGGTGTTTGAGTTTGCAACTTTAATTAACCCGCATAAGGTAACTAATTCAATGCGTTATAACGTACGGAACAAGTTTCCTACGCGTGGTGGGGAATGGAGGTGGAGCTTAACTTGCAGGTAAATCCCACGAGACAGAATTATCAGTCTATCGCATACAGTACTAATAATGAGGGTATTTTGAGTTGCGCGCCGATCTGAGGGTAGTTTGACTCGAGCGCGTTCACGCAAGCGCACTCCTTCTTTGTTTACAGAGTGCTGTACAAATGGCACATGGCATCTTGCGATCAGCCGAGCCAGCATAATTTGACCTCAAGAACGGAGTAACTTAAATGTTCCATCATACAAACGCGTACTGGTTTACCTCAGATATCGATTCTAATGCACTCTCTAAGCAAATTGAATTGTTGATGACGATGAGCAGGTACAGGTAGGTATGCGCTTGGGCAGTTTTAATCAAATAACAATCGTGTGTGCATGTAGTTAGGACATTTTATTCATTGCTTAGTGCCGATGGTGGGGTGAGTGACGTCGGCTGATCGGTGCTTGTGATGAACTCCTGATTGGCTAAGACTTGACTACTCAAACCTGCTACCCTTTTGTCTGCCATCGAATCGCGCGGATTGAAACAAACTTGCCTAGTGACCACAAATTATGTTTTTGCCGGATAAAAAACGGGAAAAAAAAACTAAAAAAAAGTGTCACTTTTTTTTTCAAAAATGTTGTGTACTGGTGATCGCGAATGACATATCCAAATTTGGCTAACGACATAACAAACACCCTGTATACGATTGAGACATACCTTGTTTGAAAGGGCTTGGCCATAGGATTATTTCTTTATATGACACCAACATTGGGTTGCGTGCAGGGACCGAGATATAAAAAAAAGCTGTATAAATAAAAGATATTTCTGAAATTATTCACAAGGTATATAATTTATTTAATCGTCCTTTACATGAAAGAATGCGAAAAATGCTACACGTATATATATTAAATCGTATGGTAGAGTCTATAAAAGGGTTGATATTAGCTCAGGTAACATATACCTGTAACGACGGGTAACCCAAAAAGTAAAAATGCTCATTTACATCTCTTTATAATAGGAGACTATTCAATACGCAGGTGAGTACTCAAACTGTTCAAGTCAAACATACAAAGGTATAGAGACATTGAGCCAATTTACTTACAGGTGACGTCACGGAATAATAAAAACAGTGGAAATGGCATTTGACGTTTACTTACAGGATACGTTTGGCTCTTTGCACGATCTAAGGGAAGCTATCCATCTAAATAAAATCATTAGCGGACATCGTATATCAGGTAACTAATGACTTTAGAGCTACATTCGAACTACTTAACATACCCTACATAGGTCACCCTAGGTGTATGTAATGTAATATCGACGCTGGAAAGGAGAAATTGGATAAGCGACACAGTGCGTACTTTACAGGAGAGCAAAAAAACCACCGAGATTTTAGAAAAAAAATCATTAAAATTAATTAGCGGGCCAAATCAAATAAAAGAAGCATTATTTATGGACATAAATATGTTTTGTATGTGATGTTTTAGTTATTTAACGTATTCAAGTGTTATTTAAGGATTTACTGTCGCTTAAGCAAAATGGTCGGAAAAATGTATTCAGGTAAAATTATCTAACCAACACGTTGTATAAGAAATAAGAAAGATAAAAAGGTCCACCCGAGACTTACATAACAAATTCATCACGTTAAAATTATCTAACTGCCGAAGTGGCTTATTTTATATTCGGGTAAAAATATATAAATTGATAAAATAACATAAATATATCATTAAAAAATATCCACATACTTAAAATGGGAAACTATTTTGATTATGATTTCATAGTCAGTCATTTTAATTACATGAGTAACATTCCGTGACTAATACCTAAACGAATTTACTTACACGTGAAAAAAGAAAAACACTGTTTTAGGTATTTTTATAACTTTAGTCCCAAAAGTAGGTAAGTACTGTAAGTAGTACCTAAAAAGGGATAAGAGAAGGGAATGGTTCATAAATAAATGTAGGTACAAATGGATAAACGCCAATAATAATTCAGATATCATAGTCATGTAATATTGTCTAACCGTCTTTTTTAAATTAAGATATAAATAAATAAATATAAATATTTTTGGACATCTTTACACAAATCGCCCTAGTCTCACGGTAAGCTCAATTAAGGCTTGTGATGTGGATACCAGGCGACGATATATATAATAGATAGATACATATAGATACTTAAATACATAGACAGCCAAGACCAAGGAACAAATATTTGTGATAAATAAATACACAAATAATGCCCTCGCCGGGATTCGAACCCGGAACCTCCAAAAGGTAAAATTGTCAAGATAAAGGTAAAATTGTCCAAACGACATGAGAACATATCATACAGTCAGGTAGAAATAGCTAACCCACAAGTGAAGATTAGTTTCATTTCTTACACATCAAAAATATCCAAGTAAAATTTAACCTGTCAAAGGTAAAATCATCCAAGATTAATTATGACGACTTATATTTTATCTAATCTCCATTTTCCTAAAAGTTGTCAAAAACCAAGTCGTTTAGTAATAAAAGATGGTCGAAAGTTCTCTAAATCAGCGATGGGTTAAGCGACACAAAAGTTGTCAGATGGATACGAAACCTAGCTCATTCGACGCCGAAAAATTTGCCGATTCTAACGGTGTATATAACTCAATATCTTCAAAAGTGTCGCTTACCCAATTTCTCCTTTCCAGCGTCGATATGTATCTGCGCATACGAGCATAAAACAGCTGGCCTAGTAGTCACTTAAATTGATATTTAATAAATAGGAGTGTAAAATACCTACTGTTTTCAGCAGTTCAATATAGAATCAGTAGGCTCAGCACAGGATTAGTGCGACAATATGTCGCCGCGAGATAGAATCCATCCCTATTTTATTCATATAGGTAGGTAGTAAAAGATGGAAAATATATCTCGCGGTGACTTACTGACATACCAATCATGTGCTAAGCATACAGAAGTTAATAAGCGATTTTTCGCTCCCGACCCGTGGCCCAACCGCTATGTCCAACTGGTTGGGCCACGGGGAAGTAAAATGATCCATAGTCCAACCGATTGTACTACGAGGAAGTTTACCCGTGGTCCAATTGGTTGTACCGCGGTACACTAAATTTATTGGTAGTCCAATATTAGAACATAATTTATATTTACGTATACTAGTTGGACAATTGCCCCTCAGTTGTACTATGGGTCATAATAATTACATGACAGTAAAAAAAAGTGATCTGACAGTTGAACCACGGATAATTTTACTTACCGTGGCACAACCAGTTGGACATAGCTGTTGGACCACGGGTCCGAAGCGATATATTTTTGGATTTTTACTATTTTAATATTACAATGTACCTATATGTTGTGTGAGTCGAGTCAATGTACGTGTTAACTACAAGTTTACTACGCGTGACGACAAAATATGTGTCCTTATTCCGCGAATCCTCTAGTTATTGTCATAATAGTTAGCGAGCCTTGCGCAGTGACGCATCTTTGCATGTTTTGACGTCGGTACATCCCTGTTTCTGAGACAATTGACAATACTATTTATTTAGCTGAATTTTGCTTAAGTTGATATGATTAGGTAAGAGAAACTGTAGATTTAAGCCTGTTCGGCGTTTATCATTTATCGTGTAATTTTCGTACTTATCTATATGGTATACTCCATTTCAAATACCATGGCCCGATGCCACATAAAACTTTGAAGTGGCATCGGGCCATGGTATTTGAAATGGAGTATACTAGAAATAACGTGACAGCGACGACGACACATCATCCATAGATTATATGTTATTTATAAATTAAATAACAAGGTCTATTTATTAAATAACTACTGTAGATATTTATTTAAAAAAAAATCTTGAAAATAGTCATATATTTCGTGTCATTAACTCGGACGATAGATAATCGTTAACGCAGATGCGTTTAAGCCGTTTAATGTATAATGAAAGGCATTATAGGTAAACTTCGAAAAACGAAATAAATCAAACCTGAAAAGTGTTCAAAATAAGAAATCGAACTTTACGATTAAGTAACATCACTAATTAGCTTGCGTAGGTATCACTAGGCCCTGCTACCATAGGAACATTGTAAACTGTTATGTCGTTATGGAAAATTCTCTCAAATATACAAATGCGTTTTCGAAACTTTCATCTTTTTATTTAATTTCGTTTACCAGGTTATGGGCCCATGGATTCGTAGACAAATCAATATAAGGTTGTTTATGATAACCCGGATAACGCTTAATCCTTTGGCAATCACGATTCCGTTTGCAAATCTCCTAATTGCTATGCAGCTAGTTGAGCTTGTAGTGAGCTAGTACCCTAAACCTCTGGAGTCGCAAATGTCAGAACACGCGGGGCGTCTCACCGTACTCGCTAACAGTAGAAAGCTTAAAATCGGTACTCCAAGCATGATAAGCTATCGGTATACTCAACCAATTGGTAGCCTCAGAAAACCAACCTTGGCCAGTCAGGAATTATGTCAAAGTGACGACATAAATCAAATGGTAAGAAATCCCTTCAACTTGTCACTTTGACAAAGTTCTAGAGTACCTAACCCAATTGGTTGACTATATGTTATACTCAATGGGTCATATACATAAAAGTCAATTGAAGCTGAAGGTATTAGTATCAGTATACATCTACGAACTAATAAAACATAAAAGCCGCACGCCATACTAAATTGTCTTTCAAAAACGGTCCTGATTTTTTGTTGACAAATGTCACCCCCTCTTCAATGCATCACGGTAATGAATTTCAATATCAACCTATAAAAACTTAAACTGCCATTTAAAAATAGTTGTGATTGGTCCATCAAAGTTTTGATTGGCTATATTCTACAAACATTTGTCAAAGATGTTGCGCCGAAATATGCGCGGTGTTAAGAAAAGCGCTATGTCCTGCCCATCTTGGCACAATTGAACAATTGTGTTTGGGTCCATGTTATATTATGGTAGCAGGTGGGTAAGGCCGCGGATTTTGACGAATTCGGAGCTTAAAATTTGTCTTGCTCATAAAAAATAACTGATAACATCTAGAGAACTCTAATCAATTTTAAAATATTCCCCAATGCTCAGTTACATGTAATCAAATGAAATAGCTAATTTAGCTCTTTATGTAAAATTAATAAATAGATATTTCTGCCTAAAACGTAACGAAAGTCGAGTAATTTTTTCGACTACGAGTACTTAAAACCTTTTTTTTTATATTATTAGACTTGTCAGCATTAAAGGTTTGTTTTTAAACCAAATTATAATGATAAACGATTGCTTCGTTCATTAAGGACTTATGATATGTGAACAATTTTACTGTTTTCTTTCCCTTTACTTTTTGGGTCACCAATTCCAAACTTACGTTACGATACTTTCGTAACGCTTTTTTAAGGTCATATTTAAGCCAATGTTGGTAGAAATTTGTTTATCGACACTAGCAACTCTTATTCTAGTAGGGTGACACCCATAAGCACACTCACTCCCATTAATTCGTTAACAAATGGTTGTCACAGTGCACGCGGCGAAAGTTTTAGCAAAAAACGTCTAAAGTGGTAGTGTGATTTTCACGGTAAGTAGTGGTTATTATTAAACGGCTGTTTTTTCATACGAAAGGGTTTAGTTTTAAACGTCAGTAGCATGTACTATTATGTTCAGATTGCAATTATTTACCAAGATAATCAACCTTTTTTCAAATATACGTTACACTTGTGTTACGAATACGTTACATTTTTACAAAACGTAACGTATTTTTTATGTTACGTAACGAAAATATGTGGTAAAGGGAAGTGGACACAGAAATTCACTAATTTAAATGAGTTTTATTAGATTTTGAATGTCAGCATACCGTAACAAGTGTTTGCGAAACAAATCAAATTATTTTGTTATTTAGGTATTTTGATTTGCGTTTTAGAAGTAATCAGCTTTTTCCAGTGGGTAATTTTACCCCCCTAGGGCTAATGAAATACAGTATAATTATTAACGCGTTTATTAGTGTTAATTAATAACAGTTCATTTTCCATTTAAGCATTTACGGTGATTTATTTTAGTTTATTTAGTTCCAAAGATTATGGCATTAAAACATTTGTAAATACTGTTAATTTAAGACAATTTAAAACTATGCCTAAAAATTAACCTAAAACTAAAACAAATTAATTAATAATACTAGTTAATTTAAGTAATTACTAAGTATGAGAAATTACATTATATGGGTTGATTATTATATTTAATCAAAACAAGTATTTAGCGATAAAAATACCTATGTTTTTTTTACGACCTTTATTTAATCAGAGTTCATACCAGTATGAGCTGAGCTTTATAGCAACTTTCGTTGCGTTTTATGGTAACGTAACGTATTTTTTTTTATGTTATGTCTGTGTCACATTCGTCAAAATCCGCGGCCTTACCCAGGTATACATCATGGAATTTGATAGCAATTAAGTCACTGCAAATTAACGATAAACATTTTTGCTGTACCATGAGCGGAAAAGAAATAGGGTTTGCGTTAGCGTTTACTGGATACGTAAAGCAGTTTATCTCGCACACACTGGTATATTGGAGCAAGCCAAGCGTGATGGACTACTTAACGTATCGGGTATATTGGCTCACTGGAGCAAGAGTGAAATGGATACTAGGGATGGTCACACTCAGCCACTCTCACTATGGAGACAACCAAGAAATCGCGAAAAAAATCACCTATGTAAATCATAATTAAGAGTTATAAATATTGGATGTCATATACCAAAGAAAAAAACGACCAAGATCACCAGTGTCCGAGGTGGGAATTGAACCCACGTGCTCAGCTTTTGCGGCTGATGCCTGCACCGCTCGGCCACTTGGTCTTTGATTTGTGTTTCCACAATAAGTTCATAATTAAGGGTTTTTTTTTAAGACTTTTTTGTTGTCTCCATAGTGAAAATTGCTCATCAGCGTGGCCAATCCTAGTACCCAGTTAACTCTTGCTCCACGCCCAAGATGTCACCCTGTATAATTAGCGTTACTTGCCAACTCGTGGTAAGCACACTGCTTCGAAACCGCTACTGTGGCTCGGGCGCAAGGCATAAACATGACAGCCGCATGTTTACTCCCCGCGCTTAATTGGAGCAATCCCGCGCCGACAGAATTAATAAATCCAATCGTCCGCAAGCGATAAATCGCCGCCGCTAGCGCCCATGCCCGTGGCCCACGCATCTGCTTAAATTCATCAAGCATGTGATACTGCTCTTTACTTCTTTACATGCAGGCAATTTAATAAGCAAGTACTTACAAATGTTGGCAAACGATTCTTATTATTTGATTACCTATATTTCGTATTCTTAATATGGTACCAATTTGACTTAGGAAAAAATTTAACATTTAAGGTTTAAGTGGCTTCTTAGGTACTAAGAGGCGAATATTTTAGAGTGAAAAAGATAATATTTAAAGTTGCAGTTACACACATACATACAGTCGAAGACAAAATAAGGGGTATACAAAAACGTTCAAAAATATGTCCCAGTGCACTCTAATTCTGTGTAATAAGAACGTCGTAACATATTTATGAACGGATTCTTTCGATACTTATTTTTGCACTTGACTGTACCTAAGGTATACGTATATTACTGACTACATAATTATTTGATAAAATTCCATTTTTTTGCGTCCCTCCTCTGGAAGATAAGAACAAAAAGCTTAAATAGGTACCTACTTATCGCATAATTTTATAGTTAGCCAAAACGCCAGGTCGGGCTGATGATAATGATGATTATGTACCGATATTTCAGCCATAAATTCGGCAACTTAGCATTAAATATATATTTATTTTAATCTTATTTTAGAGATAGCTAATATGTAGATAATTATGTGTTTACCATGAATAAAGCAATGAATGTGAATCTAAAAATACTTTGTAGTAGTCAAAGTAGCTAAATAATTTGGTACCCAACTATTTGACAACTTTGTCTGCTCAATCCACAAGATTAACAACAAGGAGTATAATGGGTATTTTCAGCAGTGCGCCAATCGCTTTTTACCTTATTTGCTATTATTAGATTAGCACCTAATTAAAATTATTCTTTCTTGATTGCTATTCGCAAAGCGGTGGTCATTTTAGTTAAAAATTAGACTGACTTGAGAATTAATTATTCCTATGAGTACATTACGGAAACAACGTGTGGAGAAATATAAGGAATATTATAATTGAATAGCATCGAAAGGCAAATACGATTATCATGGATAGAAAACCTTTAACAATATTGATTCCCGCTGCGGCGAACCAGCCGCAACACCTTGCGAAATTCATGTACCATCAGCAGCTTCGTGCGAGTGGTCAATAAGCGTAGCACCGGCCACGCCGCGGGAGCCCGGCCCCTGGGTGCATGGAGCCCTGCTGGCCGCCGCTCGCAGTAACACCACCTCTGTTTATGGTGAAAAGACACGCGAATAACCTCACGGTTTATTATTTTTATTAGTATTATTACCGTGAGAGCGCGCGACGAATAATTCCGAGTAAAGATCACCAAGAACTTGTTTCAAATGTTGATGGTCAATAAAAACTGTGGAATGGGCACTGGGCGGCTACCGAGACTTTCACAGGTGTAACGATGCGGTGGTTCACACCGGGCGGGTGCTCCGGGTCACGTGACCGCTGCGCCTAGTGTACCGCGATAGGTATGTTAGACAACAGATTTACTCTTGATCTGTATCATAATGGTCTACTCTGTGTCATGTTTTATTTTAATGAGGTTCATGTAAGTTTTAAGCGCACTCTAGGTATCATAACACAGTAGTAGACGAGAACAGTTTTATCTTTTAGATCAAAATTATTAACTTCTCTGAAACTGAGTAATTTGATAGTGCCGACACAATTAGTAGGATTACTTTGAGTTACCACGGCAGAGTTCAAATTGAACTTCCAAATACCTAAACAAAGGTGGAAAAGAATTGGAACTTGCCAAATTTTGTATTTTGTCTAACTCGTATCAGTTCTTCTAAATAAAGGTGCATACTGAGTTATTACACTATTTCTGACTCTTGGAAACCATTTATGTAAGAACCTTTATTTTTTATACAACGACTTGAGAAAAGCTAGACAGGAAGTCCATTCCACAACAGAAGTATTAGCGGGAAGTAATATCTCTTTTTAAACAGCACAGTGCGTGACTGATATAATAGATAGGGGAGAGTGGGTAACAGTGGATCACGGGTCACAGCGGATTATTCGCGATATCTCTTAGGTGTGATGCCTTACGCACACAAGCAAACCTGTGGCTACTGCCCGTCCATACCCCCTTCTGACGCGCCAGTCGACGCAGGCCAGTAGGTAAGTGCGAAAGTATTTTTTTACGTGATTTAGAAATTTGTCGTATTCTCTATTCATTCATACATGTAAATAGTGGTTTTATGTTTTGAGCTTGTTACTTACTAAATCCGTTGTGGGCAATGTAGTTTTGGCCTGGGTTTAAGTAGTTATTTTTATTTTTTTTTTCCGTCGTAACGGCCTATGGGTCACAGTGAATAATATCCATTTGGGTCACAGTGGACTGTGATCCAGTGTGACCCAAACGGGAATCACCATGAAAATGTGAAACTAAAATTGTTTTATACTTCTTTGTAGGTAAAAATGCCTCGCAATCGAGTGAGAAAAACCGGTATTGGACTACACACTGCAGAACAGATGAGTAATGCCTTAAAACTTATATTTAATGGCCAAACCGTAAGAGCTGTAGCTAAATCGACTGGGATTCCATACTCAACGCTGTACCGATATCATGTCAAGGTTACAAAGAACCCTGATTCTGCAAAACCGGTGAGGTTAACACCTAATTATGCAGTTCATAAGATATTTACTGATGAGCAAGAAAAGGAGATAGTTGATTATATAGTCAAGTGCAGTCAAATGTTTTATGGACTTACTATCACGGACGTTCGCAAGCTTATTTATGAAGTGGCGGTGTGGAATAAAAAAACAGTACCAGAAAAATGGCATGAAACTAAACTAGCGGGCATTGAATATCTCTATAATCTCAGAAAGAGACACAAAAGATTATCATTGCGAACTCCCGAAGGATGCAGCTTGAGCCGGGCGATATCTTTCAACCGCCACAATGTTGGTTTGTTTTTTGATAATTTGGAAAATTTCATGTCTAGGGAAGCTGTCTTTGGATAGATTGATAGTTGAGTTATCAATAATTTTTCTATTATATAGACCCAAAAAGGGATAAAACCTGTTATCTTTTGCAAAGCAAAATGTTGATTAGTTTAGGTTTTATATGACTTTTGATAAGTGATTATAAGACTGTTTGATTATGTGATAAAAGGCCGTCTCAGAGGCTGTCTTTTGATAAATGAATATAAGACTGTTGATTATGCGATAAAAGGCTTTCTTCTCTTTCGAATAAACAAGTAATTATGCAAAAATGTCGTATTTTATTTAACTTTTTTCACATTGATCTAGTGTACCCCAGACGATTCACAGTCACCCATGGGAAGATTCAAAGTGACCCATCCACGGGTCACAGTGGATCATTTCCCATTCTTTTAAAAAGTTGTTGTATCTCGTAAGTTTATGTATTTTTTGCCATGAATTGCACTTTATTTTGTAGATTATGAACGTGTCTTGTGGTTAACTAGCAAAGGTTAATTATTTAGGCGTGAACTTAGGATTTGTGGAGCTTCCAAAAAAAAGTGATCCACTGTTGCCCACTCTCCCCTAGTATCCGTTTAGTGACTTTAACAGCCTTTCTCACATCAAAAGGTTAAATTTTGCAAACGTATTCTTAGGTGCCTAGCTCATTTTACAGAGAAGTCTATCCGAACAACAAGTTCAGGAATATAATAAAATGTAAATAAAGGTACAAAGTAAAATGCTGATGAACTTAATTGGTAGTGGAATCACAAATATCGCAATAAGACAAGCCGGCTACGCCAGTGGCAGAGTGGGTGTGATGCCGTCGACTCAGCACCGCGGGCACCGCTGCACGCTGTCCGGAGACTGCTTTATTACAGCGAGATTGCGCTCCAACTGATCAACCACTATCAAATACAATACGTATCAGCAGTCTTAATTAACTCCGACAGCAATTCCTAACGCACTTTACAGTTTTACGATTTCCCCGCAGGCACTGCTCGCTCGAGACGAATGGCTGCGTGTGGAGTGGACTGCCAATTGATTTATTTTTAATGAACGCCTTTCCCAAGCTGCGGTGCGATGATAAAGGTGTGGCGCGCAGGCTAGGGAGTTGTTATCGCGAGCCTATTTCCGGCCGTCACCGCTCTGTCGCGCGCGAGCTGCGCGATCATCGCCCGATACATTTGTCGGCGACCACGGCTAAGATACAAGTTCGCGTCTGCGCATGCACTGATCAATATCTGCCGAGACGCAACGGCGACTGCAATTTCTTCTGATAATCTAATGAAATCCTTTAGCAATCAATAACCCTTTCCGTTTAATTGAACTTCCAACTAGCTTAAATCATAACAAGGTGTTATTTTTGTCGCTTTCGTAGAGATTTGTATCTAGGCGGATTTGGGAGCGGCGGCATGTAAAGTGACGTTTCTATTTGTCCTATCTCAGCTAGATCTGTCGCGGTGTGTGTTGTAATCGTAACGCAGCGAGATCGCGGGCGAGCGGCGCGCACAAAGGGACCGAGATGTACGGCCGGCGTAATGGCCCTCACGTCACAGACCTCAGCTCGGTGCAAGGCGGCTGAGATACATATCTACACACCGGCTCTGTAAATGGGCCGTTTTGGGTATCTACTTGCTAATGAAGCGCGGTGGCTGTATGGTGAAACTGGACTGTGAATTCATAGATATGACGGATTTAATGGCCACATTGTTCAACCCGCCGGCCAGGTTATTTTACAGCGCAAGACGTTAAAGATAAACCTGTTGGGTGATTTCAAACTCCTACATTGCGCAATTTAGGTAACGATGCTAACGATGTGCGATTCTAGGTACTGGTAAACAAATACATTTCAAAAGAAATCATCAAAAACCCCGCCTAAGTTATTATGTATGCTTCCAGTCGGTAACTGTACCTTATTTTATTAAATACAAAAAATGTATGCGTAGTAGGTATTCGCTTTCCTTCAATCTTTCCCTCCACTGTGCATTTTGTGAGGTTGTCCTGAAAGAGATGGCGGGAACAATTAAAGTGGCGAGCGTGCTTTGAGCTACACCGACAAGAGCAAAGCTCCTAAATAGGAGAGTAGATATTTAGACAGGCGTGGCGCATATAACTCTATTACTGTCATTGCAATTAAGTAGGTACCTACTGGAAAATTTAACTAAACCATTTAATTCCAGCATTCATTCAGCGGTTAAGAATATCTCATTACCAGATACGATCTAAAACCATAAACCATAACTTGATCTAAAATATAGTACGCACTATGCTTAGTGGGGTATAAAATGGACGATACAAGCAACTCGACATATCGACATCGTCTAACGTCTAGTCTAGAGCTACAGCAACGATAATTTATTGTCAAACGACTACTGATTGATCTTACCTGTTCGTCGTTCTATGTTTTATACAGCCTTAAAATAACTAGCACTTGTAAAACGTGTGTCCGAGAGTGTAGGGCGGCTTTGCATCGGTGTCCACGGTCGCTGATAGCAACTCACGACTTACCTGTTCATGTTTCTTAAGATACGACAGCCTCGGGAAGGCCTTGTCGCAGAACTGGCACTGGTAGGGCGTGTGCTCGGTGGCGCCGAGCGTGAAGGGCGGCTCGGCGTCGGCGTCGGCGGGCTCGGCGGCGTCCGTCGTCGGCGATGGCGACGGTTCCGGCGTCGATGATGGCCACGAGCTGCCCGCCGTGCTGCCCACGCTGCCCAGCGCCTCTGTACGACAATTAATGCATACTTTAACACGTTCGCCTCCGGTACTGTTTCACTAAGTGCTAATACTATGCCGATCGAAATTATATGATAGAACTCCTATGCCAGTGACACGCATGTGTGACCGAAAAGATTGTACTCCTATGCCGGCGACACAGGACTTGTGTCAAAAACGTTCGTATTTTTATGCCACGGGCATAGGAGTGAGAACTTGATTAATGCTAGTGGCATAAGAAAAAGATTACTTTGATCACGTATGTGTATCACTGGCATAGGATTACAGTTTTTTCGATCACATATGTGTGTCACCGGCGTCGAACGTGTTAAAATCATGAATCGACAATGAATAACAGAGTGAGCAACTCCAATTTCGGGAAATTTACTATCCAGAGTAATTTAGTAGCAGTTGATTCCTCTTTGATGTTTAGGGTTACATGTTAAACTTAGGAACCCTTATAGTTTTGCCATGCCCGTTTGTCGCTGCATAACTCAGTGGCAGTTAGTACCTACCTACGTAAAGTGAGGATGATCTTTTTGAAATAGTATCGCTGAATAAGGTTTTTTAGGTCAAGTTTTTCAGAGATAACCGCCGTAGTATTAAAAAAAAGTTGGTTCAAAACATTCTAGCCTCTAACTTTTGATCCGTGGGTCTGAAAAATATGTATAAAAAACGTAAATATAAATATAATATTTCGAGCATAATCAGCCCAGCCATTTTTGAATACCTAACTAAACTACACAGAGCATGGACCATTATGTTCTTGGCCGCTTTTTTAATAAATTACGACAATATCAATTCGAAACCTTAAACATATACGCAATCAAACGAAGACTCAATTTGGTCAAATTATGTCTTATAATTAATAAATAAACTGACGCCGTCTGTTACGCCCAAGTAAAAAATATACGAGTAAACAAATAAACAGTAAATGACAACTGAGACGCTGTTACAGGCGCTGTAAAGCACATTAAGGCAGACAGCGTAGCTCTAGGCTCAGATAAAGCCATCATAAATATCGAGAAAGCCCCACATTTCAGCATTAAAGGCGATATATCTCCGGGAGCACCTCGAGTGGCGTGAAATATAAACAAATTGAATGGGCCGCAATGACGAGCGGTATCACCGCAAATGATGAGTAATGCCCACGGGCCCCAGGCTCCTGCGAGTCAAACCAAAAGAAACCGAGAATGCAAGCAACGAAAATTACCCCGGCACTGCTACGTACAGGGTATATTTATAAATTCAGTTTATGGCCGCATTTATTGTCGCAAACATGCAGTTATCCTTTGCGTTTGTTAACATTGTCAACTTACAGATTATATTGACCTGAGCAATGGTCTTTTGCAATGCATTTATTATTATAATTATAAACTCATTCTTAATTTTCAATTTTTATCGATTAAAAATAAAGATTTTAAAACTATCTAGACTCGAATTTATCCCATCGTCGGACATCTCCTTAAATAAGTAGTCAAAAAGACTGTTTAACAGTACCTATTTCTTAGTGAAAATTTCGGTTCGCCTTACTTACCGATTTTTTTTAAACTTCTCAGGACTTACAATCCATTCGTATTGCTATAAGAACTACACAAAAAGCTTATTTTTTCAAATTGCGCATAGTAGTGTTACGATCCCATTTTCGCAGTGCAAACACTCCTCTTTCCCTAACAAGGACTATTAATATCCATCTGTTCCCATGACGCCCCGGACGCCAGCGGCGCCTAATGGCCAAAATGATAACAATTGAATTTAGACTCTGCTTCGTTTTCGCAGGGTCATTACGGATACTTTATTTCCACGTACTGCTCCTTAATTGCTTTAGGGATTTAAAATGACTGCCACGAATAAATCTAGTGTATTTCTTACCTACTTAAATACTTCGGAAAAATCGGTTTAAACAACTTTTTTATCAGATGAGTAAATATAAAGCTAACTACCTTACCTACTTATAGGTAAGTAAACCTTACATCATCAGCCTATGATAGTCCACTGCTGGACGTAGGCCTCTCCTATTAACAATCCGTATAGACGCATTAGGAGGTAAATGCCCATAATCGCCACGCTGGGCAAGCGGATTGGCGATCACAGTGATGTGTCCATTCCATTATGATGACGCTGCTGCCCATCATCAATCTTTTATCAGATAATGATTAGTGACACTTCAATCCCTTAGTCGACTCTTACGACACCCGCAGGAGGAGTTGGGGTGGTGACAAATGTATTCTTACTGCCGTCACCACACGGCAGCAAGTAAACCTAGCACACGACTATACCTAACGTCACATTCTGTTTTAAATTAATATGAATACGCACGGGAGACGGCACGACAAGTCAAGCTAACACCTGGGACAGTGGTATACATATATTAATGTTGAAAATTTCGGTGATGTTGAAATTACAATCGTTATTGGGATATTTTAATAGATAATATACTGTACGTCAAGTTTCGTACTAGGATGGTTTAAAAACATCAACAATAGTGTAGACTCTGAAATCAAGTCATCTATCATAGCGTGTTCTATCTAACAGACAGATTTGCATTTAGATATGAAGTCAGTTCGAAAAGCACCGTTCGTATCTAAAGGTGCGTGCAGACCGAAAGAGCATTCGCTGTTCTAGCGCCCGTTCTAAGAAATCAACCAATCACGTTTTGTGTACCGATCGAATTTCGTAGAGTGGGAGGTTAGAACAGCGAATGCTCTTTTAGTTTAACCGCACCTTTATGTTAATCCAATTAATGAAAGTGCTGTAAACAATCTTGATGCGTCTTTGTCGTTAGATCTCGAAATGAATTTCCACAGTTTCGATAATGTTTAACTATTCCGCCATCGTGCATCATATTGAAACACCCGATAGGGTAAGATGTAGGATTTAAATCATTATATCCTGATCCACCCATCAAACGAGTTACTATATTAACTCGTTTGATGGGTGGATCAGGATTAAATGATTTAAATCCTACATCCTACCCTATCCTACCCTTGTTAGTATTTACAGGCTGTTCAGTGAATCAATCAATAATAACTAAGGTAGGTAGGTAGGTTGGTTTTTTTAAACTTTGAACTCGTTTTAGTAAAGGGAGTGCTAACCACCTACAGACAGGATTTTTGATGGAATAATTTCAGGGTATGAAAATCAACGAACAGCTTTGGGATGCTACGTGGTGCTACCGCGCATGTATGCACATCGAAAATCGATTAAACGTAGACTGTTGCTTTTAAATTAACTGTTACCGATGTCCACACTAGGTCTTCAGGATTGGAGTAGCGTTGGTGGTGGGACAATTAACAGTAAACGGTGCAAGCCGTGCAAGTGAGCAGCGAGTGGCGCCGGCGCCGGTGGGCGGCGGAAGCGCACATCCTAATTGCGCCGTCTGGGACACCTCGACCGGCGCCTGCGCAATCAACGCCGATCGCGAGCTGTATGCTTAGTACATGATTGGCGCGACAGTATCTCGCCGCGAGATAGTCTATCCGTCCCTCTTTTGTTAATATACCTAGTGAAGGACGGGAGATCTATCTCGCGGCGACATAATGTCACACCAATCATGTGCTGAGCCTGCTGTTTGTCCTTTATGTATCGCATCGCCTGTATCGCCTACCTCGATTGAAAGTTTCCCAGCGAAAACAAATTTCGCGGAAACAGGCGGAACAAATAGCTAAAAAACTTTTACTGCCTATTTATTTGTAAGTTTAATAGCGATTCTAAAAGGGTCAAAATGATGCTGCGTTGTCTTTTGCGTCTCATCTTATTGTAGTATCCACATTATTTTTATTCCAGTGATTGAAGAATTATTATAGACAGAATCTAAATCAAAACACTAACTTGCATCAACATCAGCCTGGAACTCCATGACATTTTCCAAGATCTAAGATTGACAAGGTTTCAAGCTAGAATAAAATTTACTTTTGCCACACCCATGTCAGTATCTTTTGCTTTCCTTATTTTTATTATAAAACTAGAATTTTGAAAAAACTACGTAAATGGCCAAATCAAATCCGTTTTCAGACACACATAAAACAAATATTTCAATATTATCAAAAAAGAAAACATGCCGATATAACCATTCAGAAATTATTATTGAAGTAAATTTTATTATTGATCTATTTTTGAAGGAGGAAACAGGGAACTATGAAAACCTATTTTTTTTTATTTCACATAAGTATTATCAAACGTAGCTGCAGGATTCCTTTTCTTAGATGTATTGGAGCTTTGGGCCATATAAAGCGACAGCAATAGATCTTTCAAATACTTATTTTTCGAAACTTACAGGGCCCATTTTCTCTTAACGCTTAGCAGAAGATCATTCGGATTCAGAAGCGGAACAAGTCGAAGGTAAAGGCTAGACTTTAACTCTATAGTCAGACGCTATAATAGACGGTATAATGTAATTATAATTTATGAAACTGTTAAACTGTTAGAATCGCCAAGTCAATAACTAAAATAATACAAATCAATATTGATGATAAAGAAGTGATAAAATTAGGGTGCATAACCTCCTGAGTCCTGGATAAAAAAATGAGTACACTCGCATAAAGGCCGAGAGTCCTTTATAACACTATCAGCGTAAAGTCCTGGGTAAAAATCGAGTACGCTCGCATAAAAACCGAGAGTCCTTTATAACGCCATCAGTGTTGAGTCCTGAACTTTCTGTCGCTTATTTTAAGGTTTAAAATGAGTCTGTCAGATTTTTGTTGGAACAAAGTTGGTTATATTTTATATACTCAAAGAGATATAGGTACTTTAAGCATAATTTATTTTACAAATTATTTGGGCGTTATAAAGGCCTCTTGGCTTTTATGTGACTAAGATTATATAATAAATGTGGCGAATATGTGTTATTTTGTATGAAATCAGGTGTATATTTGAAAATTAAAATAAAACATAAGGGATTGTCAAAATGCTATAATTATAAAAAATAACAAAAATCGTAGAACTGTTCTGTTCTGTAGAACGCTTTTTCACTGGACAATAGTCGTTGCGAAATAGAGATAGATATATTTCTGATTGAACGACAGCCATTGATTCTCAAATTCACGCCATTATTGCCTGATTTTAAGCGCGAAACATTAAGGCCTTTATAACGGACAATAAGTAAATAAATAAATAAATATCTTGGGACATCTTACACAAATCGACCTAGTCCCACGGTAAGCTCAATTAAGGCTTGTGATGTGGGTACCAGGCGACGATATATATAATAGATATATACACAAAGATACATAAATACATAGACAGCCATGACCAAGGAACAAATATTTGTGATAAATAAATACACAAATAATGCCCTCGCCGGGATTCGAACCCAGAACCTCCAGCTTCGTAGGCAGGGTCACTACCAACTAGGCTACAATCGGCGTTTATGAATAACTTTAGTTTTTAGCGCTCGATCTTTACACATGTCATGATTTTGTCCGTTATAACGGACTCTGGGACTTTATTTATAACTTTATTTTTTAGCGCTCGGTCTTTACATATGACATGATTTTGGCCTTTATAACGGACTCAGGGACTCAGGAGGATAAAGTCGAAAAACATTGTTTGAAATGCGAGTAACGCGACGAAAGTCGAGTTTTCTAATAATATTAACATTGGGAATTTTAAGAACCTACAATACCTTTTCTGTAACAGCTTTGAGGTAGTTTGACTGCCATACAAAAAATCAAAATGTCAATCATAAATTTTAGGTAAAATCTCCAATATGATAGTGATGATTTTGATTTTCGGTTTTAGGCTTCCATACCCAAAGGGTAAATAAAACGGGTCCTTATTACTAAGGCTCCGCTGTCTGCCTGTCTAGTCCATCTGTCACCGCTGTATCTCGAGAACCGTGATAGTTAGACAGTTGAAATTTTCACAGAAGCTGTATTTATCCCATTTTTAACGGAATGAAATCAATTCCTGTTATTAAAATTAGAAATGTAAAGTATTTCTAATTTTGGGTTTCATACAATAGGTACATTTTCATTATTTAAAGGCGTTGAGCACCGCTTAGAAGTTGAGACAAAATTTCGAAACTTGCTATATTTAATCAACGTACCTAATAAATGAAAAAAAATAAGGGGTTGGCGCATTAAAAAAAGAAATTTGTTTTTTTATCCACTAGGTAGGTAAGTTACGGTAACGACTTTTATGAAATTGGATAATTTATTGTTATTTACTACATACTTACTCCTCAATCCTTAGAAGTTTAAATAGTATCCGTAGAATATTCTTCCATTGCTCCACTATTTTTAATAAACCTTGTATGTGAATGTAGTTCAATGGAAAGAATTAAAAATGTATGGAATTTTTTTATACATTTTGGGTGCCAAAACGAAAGAGTTCGTTATTCGGCTATTCAACGCATAAATAATCCAGATGAAATAAATAAATAAATAAATATCTTGGGACATCTTACACAAATCGACCTAGCCCTACGTTAAGCTCAATTAAGGCTTGTGATGTGGGTACCAAGCGACGATATATATAATAGATACTTAAATACATAGACAGCCATGACCAAGGAACAAATATTTGTGATAAATAAATACACAAATAATGTCCGCGCCGGGATTCGAACCCAGAACCTCCAGCTTCGAAATAGAAAAGAGCTTTAAATGAAAATAGTACATTACGATATAAGTGCAAAAAAAATGAAGTTCGAAACGAGTGGAGATAAATTAAAGAACGACCGAAGGCAGTGCTTTAAATCGACACGAGTTACGAATTTCGTTTTCGCACAGTATCGTACGACGTTTTTCAGTACGTAATGTACATATGGCCCTCCGAAGATTTCGACCTGACGTAAAATGAACCATTTCTCGCACTAGCGCGTAAAAAAAGCGCCATCTGTACTGAAAAAGATGTTGGGACACTTGGGACAACGAAACGAAAACGCCTGTAGGTACATAACTAATAATGTAATAATTATAATGATCATGTCAGCATACCATCTAATATTTACAAACTTGTAGATTAATGAAGGGAGGAAGAAAATAAAACCATCCACCTGCCACTCAATTGTATCGTGATTGAGCCGGATTGACCGGCGCGTGCGCGTGGCAAACCGCTCCAACCAATTAATTAACGTTTTTATTGTCTTGCCGAAGGACAGCCTTATAATGAGCCTTATCATTTAGGCTTTGC
This sequence comes from Thaumatotibia leucotreta, assembly GCA_025490895.1. Lineage (NCBI taxonomy): Eukaryota > Metazoa > Arthropoda > Insecta > Lepidoptera > Tortricidae > Thaumatotibia > Thaumatotibia leucotreta. The sequence goes on along the minus strand of JALPQI010000908.1, from coordinate 84,703 downwards.
AGTTTCTTTTATTTGGCTATTTCTTTTATATTAAACTATTTAGCCTTTATACGCTACTTACTACTAGAATTCGAATTCCCTTTCCTGGGTCTATTTACAGGGAATTTGGTAGGTACCAAATTCCATGAAAAGCTTTTTTATAGATAAAAAAATAAGTAATATAGATGTAATTTTAGAAAGGTCAATTTTTTTTATTAAGGAATTATATTTCAAATGTCTGTAGTCTTGTCAAGACTACAGAAATTTTAAGGATAATCCCTTTAGACCAAAACTGTCTTGGACTCGACTGTTATAACTACTTATTATTCAACAAAAACAAAATGTGTCGTTTACGAACTATATGGGTAACACAAAAGAGTGACGATAAGTTTTGTTTTCATTATAGCCCCCATCTTTAATGCAATCTATCAGTACAATTTAAAAGGTTAATATACAAATAATTACGAATTTGCGCGCATTACCCAGTTAATGGGGTAAATAAGTGCAATTTTATCAAAGTCATATACTTTAAATATAAAACATGTATAATGTTTTATATTTAAAATTTATGATTTAGAATTAATTTTGTATATACATTTATTTTCAAAATTACTTTTATGTACATAGATTAAATCTAACTAATCTACATAACCAAACCTATATCTAAGATTGGCCCTTGTGGCATTGTACCGAGGATGCTGGCGGCATTTCCTCGCTGTATCGCAATACTGATGCGTTGTGCGAGGAAGTCGCCAGCTCTTCGGTCTAATAGAATTAATGAATTTATAACATTAAATAATATTATACATTAACTTAGCCTCATTTATATGAATGATATTACATGAAATTAAGAAAATTACAATAAATTAAATATTCCGAAAATAACAACAATTACACAACTATTTCATATGTCATAAGGATTCTAGATCGTGTATTAAATTATAATTTAGATTTAGATGTATTTATTCTCATAATATAAAATTACACAATAAATTATTTTTGAATAATACTCGTATTTTAAAAGATCTGTAAAGGCTTAATTATTTTCAAACTTACTGGCCATAAACAAGCACAGCATACTAAATAATAAACTCGAGTTAGAAATAAATTTTGATTGATTTTGGTATTCAACTTTTTCTACTCCAATAGCGTAAAAAAGTTAAAAACCTTAGATTCAACGAAATATTACCTAGAACCCGTTTCGAAAACCTCTAGACACAATATAATTATGTGGGTACTAGGACGTATAAAATATATAAACCAGGCAAGTTTCAAAATTGTACCTAATTAGGTACCTAATTAAATGAAATACCACGCATCTTTTCAATTAATAATTTTGGAGTAGGTCACTAGATTCTGAAGGTGCAACTTACTACTCTTTTCAATTAAATTTAATAATGAGCAAATGAGGTAAATATAATAATACTTTTTCTACCCTTAGAGTGTTAGGTTAGGTATATTTTATAATGTTCAAAATAAATAGTATTATTTCATTAAACAGTCGACTGCAAAAATATACATATATTCATACTTTCAGAAGAAAAATCTGCGCTATGCCACATTTTAAGCCACATTGTCATTTGCTACAAATAGGTAGTCGTAAATATTTATCACAATAAACAAAAATACACAAATTGATGTCGTAGAGTGATAAAAAAACGGATTTTGTTTATAAATGGTTAGGTACATTGATCTAAACTTTATACGTAAGTTTACGCGATTAAGACCCGTTTTTCTTTTTAATATACACCACATACATTACGTAGGCACCTAGCATATAAATAAAAAGTTGTTTCTGATTATAGGTATATAGTTGTAGATTTTGTGATTTTTAAATAATGGTGTTAAGTTAACCTTTACTATACATTATATTGCCCCATAGATGTACGCAGGATACCTATACACCTACTTTACCTTAAGTTATTTCGGGTATATTATTACCACTTTTACCAAAAAAAAACTTCGACTTGTAAGTTGCTTGTTATGCATAATCCCCTTATCTAAAATCTACGTCATGCAACGCATATTAAAAGGATTTTACAACGCATGCAAACACGACTCTACATAAGTAGTCTACTAACTTTTTATATGCTAGAAGTTAGTAAAATATTTAGGTACCTACATCAATAGCAAAGTTCTAAGTAAATATAAATAGATAACAGTGATAGTAGTATAGTAGAAGTTCTACTATACTACTATCTAGAACACAGTGATGTTCCTTACCCAAAACTGTACAGGATTTTTCCCAAAAAATGGTAACTTTCCCTAGAGTAATATTGGGAATTTACCGGGAACGGCCCATCTTTTGAGGTGTTAGTGATAGTCAAGTGTGATGGTATTTAGTACTTAATTAAATATCATTAAGTATTAAAATCACTCGAAGCTCTAAAACCAATATGAATTACTTAAATCTTAGGTAGAGCTCTACACTGAATTGAATCTTATAAGTACGTACACGTTCCGGAGTCAATAAGAAGCGAATTAGTTTGAAACTAACGAATTTAAATAGGTTGGAAAAGGGTTATTTTATGTTTCGTAATAAATCTGATTAAAGTACCTAATTAAGTATAGATTAGTCTAATTTAACCATCACAAAGTGCATATCGACATAAAATACTTATTATAAAAGCTGTCCATCAAAAACTCACCTTTCAAGTCGTCTGACGTCACGTCGTGGTTCTCCTTATTGGCCTGAATCTTCTCGATGAGGTGCTCCAGCCTGCTACTGTTGCCTTTGAATAGCATGATCATGTCGGCCACTGCGCACTCAACTCCGCGACTGAGCTTGCAGGTGCATCGGTTCCAGTTTATTTCGGCCTTTTTTGCGGAGTTTATCGCGAGTGCGAATTAACTGCAGGTGCTGTTAATTGACGGGGCGCCCGTCGCGGCTGCGCTTTCTTCACGGCAATTATTTGGGTGGCCGCTGATCGGGTTAATTACCGACTATTTAGGGTACAGGTGTCTCGGTAACGACGTCGGACCGTATGTCACCGATAAATTATTCGGGAGTTTGTCCTCTTTCGGGAGGTTACCCTGGCGCGTGAGTCTGTCAAGTGTCGGTGCAGGCCTTGCGTGTTTAGTACAGACGCCGGCGGCGGCGGCGGCGAGTGCGGCGCGACTGCGGCCGGTGGGCGAGCCGCGCCGGGCGCAGCACCCGCGGCACCCTGCGCCCCGCCTAGCGCTCCGGTCCGCCCACATCACCCCCCCTCCACTGCACCCACGCCTAAACTATTTCAAGATTTACTTGGAGAAAAAAATCGTGAAGTAATTTAGGACTGAAAAACTAAAATAGTAATTTGTCGTTTCTGATTTCACGGGTTTAAAATAAGCTTCCGAAACTCCCTAGTAGGAAACGATATAACTTACGAGTATGTTTCAGTTTTAGTACCTACATCGAAATTGGATCCAGTATCAAAGTGTTTTAATTTAATAAATATCTAGCTTAGCATAGCTTAATTTCTCGCTTGAAATTATGACTTGAAACGAACGACACAATAACTGAAAGAGTTAAGAAATAATAAAAGTCGGTAAGTGCCTGAAAATCTACCTATTTTCCTAATGGAATACCATTCAGTTCCCCGGAGAATCAATCAATCGCACATTCGCATTACGTATTCGAAAATAAAACACACAAGACGTAATGACGAGCCGTTAAAATGACAGACGACGCTAAAAGCTTTTAGAAATTTTCGAATCTCGAACGTGATCAAGAAAAACGGCTCGGGGATTTTCTCGGTTTCCTCCCACGGCGTGGGCGCGACCAATGGGCGCCGGCCCCCGCGCCCCGCGTCCCGCGCCGCCAGCTAACCTCAGTACAACTCTTTTGTCTACTGTTTTCGTGATCTGTCATTAGCTTTATCATTAGCACGACGACAGCGATATTATTAGATAATATCATTATTTTGTAGCAGTTATGATACAATCATGTCACGCCTAGTTAAAAGATCAGTTGAACACCATCGGTGAATATCTTATTTCTGAAGATTAGCACTCACAATAGAATATTTTCATTTATTTTGTTAGTGTTGTGTTTGTATTATTAATTATTATATTATATTTTACGATAAAGGTCAGATTATGCCTGTGACAGCTAAATAGGACATTTTAATACTTCTATTTGTCTTAGATAATTCGGTCTACACATTATGCGGCATTAATCACATTTTAATAAATTAGTAGTAATAGGTACCTACTTTAGGCAGTAATTTGTCAACCACCACATTTATGTAGAGAACTAGATTAATTGTATTATAGGTATGATATCAATCTTGACTTTTCATTCAAGCAATAAAATAATATACATTCACAGATTTTCCCGGAATATTTAAATATTATTCCCATAGGTTTTATAAAATGTTTACGAGTCATATTGTTAGAAAGTTGTATCGGTCCCAGCCGCGCTCGCTCGGCATTCCGGGCCGCTAGAGGGCGATTCTGCCGCGACGATTATTTACCTTTTAGTTCGGAATAAATTACCCGGGTCCCGGACATTCCGGAATATCCGGACAACGGCTACGGTGCCGCAGCGGTCACTTTCCGGATTAACTTGACAAATATTCACAAGTAATCGCACCCCTGATAATAAGTATACCATATAGAATCTGGCGTAGAGAAAAGATATTTAATAAATTGAGCTTTAAAGCTATAATAATCCTTATAATTTAGCTAAATAGCTAAATTATAAGGATATTTTGGTGATTTTGTTAATGTCCGTAACGAAGCTAGAAAGTTGTTTACTATATTAATCACCTAAGGATATTCAGTTTGTAGGTACCTACTTACCTGTAGGAAAAAGCTCCGTTATCACCTGCTTCAGTCGTATTGTGAAATCGTCCTTACGGAACTACATTCAACTTAAATACGGTGTAAGAATTCTTGGCACTAATAATTCAATGATACACTCTATTCTATTGGAAGAGTAAACAATACTGAATATTAAGCACGCATTCAACTAATAAGTTTGTTTGTACCGCGGCAGAGCAAGGTCCTAATGGGCGTACTGATTCTGCCAAATTAATGAACATTAAACATGCAAGAGTTCGCGAAGCCGGGCGGGATTGACACCGAGTCGGTTGTCGGGCGCAGGGCTGAATACAAAAGGGTTAAACATTAATAAGCACCCCCTCCTCTACCCTGACATGGACGATTAGTCTGTCACTGTAGTCTCGGAGTACTGAATAAAGTATTATGAAAAAGTGTTTCTTATCGCGCGAACCCGCCGACGACCGCAGACGAGACGGTCTGATGAGGGTCTAAAAATATTTCCACTCGTTTCCCACTTTAAGCCTGCTCTGAAGGGACCACTTTGTGATTCAGAGACAGATTCTAACATTAATTTAGTATAACAAACATATGTATTAAAAAAGCTAATCACCTCTTTGTCAATTTACTTAACCATGGTGTTATTAATTATAGACCTACAGTAGCCATACAATGAGTTGGAAAGTGAAGGATACGTTAGGTTTTACTCGATACGTAATGCATTCTATCGCGTTCGGACTGATACATTGAAGCGAGCGCGATCACTTTACGTAACGAGTATATTTCAAAGTCATGGTACAGCTACAAATATACCAGACATGGTATAAATAAATAGTAAATACTTCGGTATGATGAGAAAATTTCAATAATAATATGCCTGTGGAAAATTATAGTGAAAATTTTATCTGACGGATATCTTTACGCCCGGGATTATGAATGAAGCATCAGGTTGTTAGAATTAAAAATAAATATTAGTGTTATTATAATATTGTATGGAAATCCGGAATGGTGTTTACATGATCAACTGTCGACTATGGCTAATGCTATAGACAACGTTGAAATCAGTAGGTACTTTTTTTAAATTGCCGTCAGTAATCCAATTGAGAGATAAAAGTGTTGGATAAGAAAAATATAATATTAATTATCACTAATTTGGATTTGCAATCAAACATTCAAGTACATCGAGGTGCAAAATACCTATTCAACCATATGGAACACAATTGATAAACGCTTCAATATATTCTTAGTCCCAATCACAAAGCCTGAGTTCCGGCCATGCATATTGGATGAGACGAGCTGACACCCGCGGCGGGCGTGCTCGGCGTCGGCGAGCGACGAGGAGTACCGGCCGAGGTCTCGGATCCATCGGCACGTTAATCTTTAATTCCGAAAACTGGAGGAGACTTTTAATGCTTGGTAATTTTGTCACTAAGTTTAAATGTGGGATCAAATCGAGGTGTTTATTTTGTAGGCTTAGCGCTAGCTCAAAAGCTCTCAAAGAGTAACGTGGATCTCTTTCCAAACATAGGTAAGCTTGTATATACTTAAAGGTGCATTCGCTATTCTATCCCCCACTCTACGAAATCAACGAATCACGTTTTGTGTAACGATCGAATTTCGTAGAGTAGGGGGTTAGAATAGCGAATGCTCGTTTGGTCTGAATGCACCTTTACATGATACAGGTATGTTTTGACTTATTCTCAATATCTTGAGGAAGGCTACTTTAATGTATTTTTTTAGGAATTATATATTATATATTAACCCATTCATTGCTGACGCCCCATATTTTTAATTATCACGCAGCGCCGCCGCCTTCTACGAGACGACGCGAATTCGCGTCCACGGCATCACGTTAACATTTCAATGGACGCGAATTCGCGTCCGCGGCATTAGGTTATATTATCATACTTCAAGGACGCGAATTCGCGTCTGCGGCATTAGGGTATTTCACACTTGAAGGACGCTAATTCGCGTCCTCGGCATCTTGTTTACGCATACACAGGACGCGAATTCGCGTCTTCGGCATCCGAGATAAGAATTATGAAAATTACAAATGCATTGAATCCAGAAACCAGCGACGGTATAATATTATCCTCCATAAATAAAATAACATTTTGGTATCAGCTTTTACCCATTCATTGCTGACGCCCCATATTTTTAATTATCACGCAGCGCCGCCGCCTTCTACGCGACGACGCGAATTCGCGTCCACGGCATCACGTTAACATTTCAATGGACGCGAATTCGCGTCCGCGGCATTAGGTTATATTATCACACTTCAAGGACGCGAATTCGCGTCTGCGGCATTAGGTTATTTCACACTTGAAGGACGCTAATTCGCGTCCTCGGCATCTTGTTTACGCATACACTGGACGCGAATTCGCGTCTTCGGCATCCGAGATAAGAATTATGAAAATTACAAATGCATTGAAGCCAGAAACCAGCGACGGTATAATATTATCCTCCATAAATAAAATAACATTTTGGTATCAGCTTTTAAGTACAGTTGATTTCTAGCAAAAAAAAAGAAATAACTCGAGGACGCGAATTTGCGTCCTCGGCATCACGTTTACGCATACATAGGACGCGAATTCGCGTCTTCGGCATTGAATGGGTTAAACAACACTAGGCTTTTGTAAAGAACACTGTTTTTCAAGCCTGGTCATACTGCAAAACCTTAGATTTGCGCTAAATAAGAATTTGAAACGAGGTTACGTTTACTAGTTGCCTATAGGTAAGTACTTATTCTATTTAACCTTAAATATGAATAAAGATCCATAAACAGCATTAACAGACAATAGGACCCCGTTTCGAGAGGCCGAGTACCGTTGAAATGGGCGACCAATTTAGTTCTTCGGCCAATAAATGCAAAGTAAGAGGTCAACCGTTTTAACTGTCTGAACCGCGAAATTCGATTCTTTTTTCCCAATTCTTTAGGGCCAAAACTATATTTGTTTAGGGCCATCACGTAGCAGATAATGTACCTGCTACTTGATGGCCCTAAAGAAATGTAGTAGATTCATATAACATTTGGTGTTTTATTTACCGAATTACGTGTCTTCTAGAAAAGGTACCTAAATAAGATACGTAAATCTAAGAACTTTGCAAAAAGTATCAAATAAACACATAGGTAGGTATATATTTTTTATGGTGGAGCCACTTAGCAATGATTTCCAACTAGACCTACTTAGTCATTATTAACTGCTCTTAAAAATATTGACTTCATAATCGTTATGTCCTCAATCTATACGTAACTCACAATAGTACAACCTTAAGTGCCCCATCAAAGCACACCATGACGAACCGGCGTTGTCAACAAACACCCCGGAACTTGGGGCCTGCCAGCAATATTGAGAATCGAAAATGTCGATCATCTGGTTCTATCACTCGCATGAAGGCATTATTGAAGCGACAAAGACCGAGGCTCGTAATTTTCTATTTTCGATGTTCGCGGCAGGCCGTCTTTTTGCCTACCTGCGCCCCTCGGGACTCGGGAACACGGCACACGTCAGTCCGCGTCTCAATAAATCAATGGGCTGGCTGAGCCGTCATTCCGGTGTATTAGGACGTCCTTCACTCCCTTTTATGTCATTTTTTGCGTAACTCCTTTACGCTACTCTATTAGGGACGTGTTTGGGGGAGTTTTGTTGTTGGTTGAGGTAAATTATGATGTAAATATAATCCAATTATTGGCCAAAGGTAAAACTTGAGTTATTAGAGTAGTGTTGTAACTATTTTCGGGGGGTACTTCAAATATACCTAATTTCAAATAAATAATGACATCATTAACACAACCCGAGATCCGAATAACTTACAAGTCGTTTTAGATTTGAAGAGTTGCCTGATGTTTTACGCTCAAACCCATAACAAGTTTTTAAACTTTGAGGCGTTGAACAGGTAACTTTACTTCCCCTTGGAGCAAGAAAAATCTAAAGTGGATTCGAAGTCTAGTCTTCGAAGGGTTGTAAATCTCATTTTCAAACTGAAAAGGGTGTGCGGACATCGATCGATCAAAAATGGGTACTTAAATTCTCCGTCTAACAATCTCACAGATCTTGATAACCGTAAAATGAAGGCCACACAAGACAAATAGAGCGGGGTGTGAGGTTTTTGTGCGAGATCGCATCGAGATAGGAAGACAGGGTGGTCCGCCGGGAGACGACTCTCACCCAAGGCATTGGCACTTTTTTACCATAGACAATATATTATCAATACTATCATAGGTATAAATAATTTTAGTGCATTCAAAAGTAACTGGTATGACAAATTAATATCTAGGTCAAAGTCATGTCGATAGATAGAGACAACGTTGATACGAATTAAAATATCGTTCAAAAATATATTAGGCCTTACTCCAACTTTGGTAAAATCCGAAGAGAGACGCGAACATTTCCTATCCACTATCCAGCTGTGTATTTTGATTCAGTATGGGTACTCCTATTTCCTAATTTCTGCGTAATATCTGGCTAGCAGCTTGCTTAATTAACAAACAACATGAAACTAAGTTCATAGGTAACTACAGTAAACTAGTTTATAGGGCTACGTTATGGAATCCATCGATCCCATATCGATGGAATTGGAAGAAAGAGCAAATCGAAGCAGTTTTTAAGAGACAGTCATACATAATATAAATCGCTATTTAACTTATAATATAAGAAAGTGCATAGGTATCCGTTTGCAAAACCTTCGTTTTATACTTGGTACATTAACTAAATGTGACACGAATGTTTCTTGTTCATAAACATTAAATCGTGACGAAAGTTAACACATTCAACCGCAAGTATGCCAGATTCCAACACGACAATCTACGTAATAAACACCCTTCACGAAACTTGCCCGCGTTGATAATGATCGAGTTATCGGTTAAATGGTGGTGGATCTGTGTTAACTTTGTCACGCTCGTATCTTGGTTAAACGTGGACTCAAAACCAAGCCTTGTCGACTATGAAGTAAGGACTATTTTAACAAGCAGTGTGAAGTTGATGGTAATGTTGGGAAATGTAAGTGGTGTTGTGACGTTTTAGTGTGTGAGAGTCGCGCGCGGCGTCGCGTGAGTGCGACGGTCACGTCGAGCGGTGATCGTATCCCAGACGCGGCGCGTACTCTCGTGCGCTGTACGCGCGCATCTCACACGAAATGGGTCAATTACGACGTGGGAGTGGAGCGGTACGTGACCGTAGCGCCTGATCTAGGTGATATGATGTGCTGCGTTTCACGCCTTGTGTGTCAACTTGTGCGTTGGTTAGTTTCATATTGGAGGTATAATGCCCATTAAGACTGCGGACCTTGTCTACCAAACTTGTCTAAAAACTAAAACTTTGAAACATGAAAATGGAAAAACAGTAGGTACCTTTCAATATAAGCAATCTACGTACCATTACTTATATTATGCAAACTAACTCTTACCATTACCTAATTATGCTTATTGACTGCCAGCCATATCCTTCGCACAGCCTCACCCTCATTCCAACAAGTACATGTTAGAATCCTTTCTAATAAATCAGTGTTCGACGAGTAATGCAGGGGCGTGAACCCTAAATTGCAACAACCCTCGCGGAAGCAACAGCATACAAGTGCTTGCACATTAGCACATCACGCGAAACGACTCCATGACACGCTCCATTAGCTTCGACGTTTCCCTACACAAAAACAAAACGAACATTTAAATCGTAGATGAGCATGAACAAATAGGTAACGACGTAGATTACGCTTAAAATTGCCAATTGCGGTAGCGTAATTACTTTGTCGCCGCAGAAACGAAACTTCGACTGATCTTTTTTTATAAAAAGATTTGAATGACATGCCTACGCCGGCTACGCGTGGGAAATAGATCCAGTTAGAGTAATTTGGAGACGAGCGATTTAATTTGAACAGCATGAGAGCATGACTAAGACCCATAGTGTGCCGGTGGAACGAATGGAGAGGCATGCTCATTTTGGTGACAATCCGCGCGTTCTCAGCGCCTACGACGCCGAGGTCACCCTGACACCCGACTAGTATGACCATGATTTTCAGAGAATCGATTCCATCTGGATGTTTCCCAGTCAGCTTCTGTTCTCCTACTAAAGAGTAAGAAACCAGCTCGGCTATAGAATTTGTAATAAAACCTACAGGCAATCAATTTTCAGTGAATACCTTATTATATCCGTATATTATAAATAGATTTGTGACAAAAACCGAAAAAAAATAGATAATGCTGAGTTTTTCATAAGTGAAAATTTCTCCATTGAATTGAACATTTACTTTATAAAAGACATTTGTTATATAGTACTATACGTCTAGACAAGTCTCTTGTAAATCAATTGTGTAGACACAATGTGAAAAATACCGATTCCGCGACAAAGTGGTTGTCAAAGCAGAGATGTTATTCCAATCGATAAACAAGCACAAGCAAGTTTAGACCACAGGCAATATCACCGTCCTTCCAATCGAATATCAGTTGATGCTATTCTCATTTAAACTGGAATAGCTGAGATTTCAACTAGATAAGCGATAGAAATACTGTTGCTGGCCCTGGCCGGTCGTGAGCTGCCATTTTCACGGAACGTCACGCAGCTTTTTACCACCTCTTGGTGAGCTATGGCGAGTTAGCCTGCACGACTTCGATTACAACACGCCATCGCAGTACAAGGCGACTACCGCATAACAAACAAATAATGAGACGAGGTGCTAAACTATAGGTAGGAAATCAGCTTGAGGTATGTCCTTTTTCTACTCTGTCACATGTCTTGATGTCTGCCTGCGATTTTAAAAAAGAATACAATTTTGTCTTATCAAATACAATAACTGAATAATACTCGCATCAATCTAATTACACATATTTAACCAGAGGCTTTTTAACTTGCGCAATTGCGCATCAGTAGCTTATCACATTAAGGTAGAACATGTACATAAAAAGTGCATTTGCAAGTGCAAGAGTTTGAAAATGCACTTTTTATGACAGTCGATGGTGACAGACTGAAATTAAAGCATTATATTCCAATTGGTATAGGTGCTTAAATGACACAATGTTTTGACCCGAGAAAATGTTAAGATTTTTGACGATAAAAATTGATTTTAAGAGCTCAAAGCTCAAAAACCACACCCTTGACCTGACAATATTGATTTATTTCCTATTTTATAACAATTAGGTACAAAAGTTTCAATTCAGCCAATGTAAAATTATGTTAACAAACAGACATTTTGGAAAATACAACTTGACAGAAAGTACAAGCCGGCCCCTTCGCGCGTGCGCTAAGCGAATCGGCACGTAGTTCCGGCGTAGGCGCAGGTGGATGATGCTGCGGTCTCGCTCCGCCGCCGTCACCTGCGTGGTTATTCCTTCTCTTTTCCCCAAACCAGTCAGGAAGGGACATTACTATCCGTACCAATTTCCCTCAACAGGAGACCGTAATAAACTGGTCCTGTGAGGTTGGAGAATGGGAATAACTGCCCTGCAATACTACAATCCTGAATTACGTTGAGGTTACAGACACCTGCCTAATGCCTGTGATTTGCTAAATGTTTGAATCAGTCAAGGTGTCGATTATTCCTATTTTACACCACCAATCAGTTTGAAGTGAAAGATCTTCGTCAGTTACGACTCAATTTCATATTTAAGTATGTACGTATATTATTATTGTAGATAATGGCGAGGTGGGATGATTTCTGAGTCTGCATATTGTTTTTGGGTTTTCTTATTCATTCTTACTCATGGTTCAGTATTCTTATTGGATTAGGTACTTATTATATTAAGTAATCTAACGTACCTACTGGTGCTTGATAGGTATCTGTCTACACTATTTAGAATTTCATTCAGGCAGAAGTACGAGTAAATACTTTTTGGTTTTTCTAAACTGTGCATTTTATAATATGGAAAAAATCTTTTTTTAGCATCGCCGAAAAAAACGGCAAGCCTTAAGAAAACCTCATATTCCAAAATTTTTAGCGTATTTTATTGTGAGAAACACTTGACTACGTACTTCATAAATTTCATTATTCATAAAGTAATCATAACATATGGCTGCCCCAATATAACACGGTTATATGTTTCACTTTCATCAACTTGTAATTTGAACATTGAAACACTGACATTTAGTCTAGATTTTATTACTCTGAAAATGTTACATAGAACCATGTAATACTCGTATCGTGGTACCTATAATAGGGATAAGGATCAAAAAGTTTTTCATCCATTACAGTGGGCATAGCCTTGTTCGGAACGCTTGTTCGTTTTCCGTGCCTGGTACGGTCTCAGTATAATACGTTGTGGTTGGCACAGACCTTAAAACTTAATTACGGTCGGATTAGCACGGACAAAAGAAAACTAATGTTTCTTCATACCTTTTAAGGTATCGACTGCGTTTTTTTATTGTGCCTTATTTTTATTATGAATTTATGACCTTAATACACATAAAACAATGAAAAAACAATATCTTCCCAAGAAAATTGTCGTAGGGGACCTATGCAAATATTGTTTTATTTCTAATCTAATTGAATTAATTCCTAAGTCCTGCTGATTTTTTACCTTCATCTTCAATATTTGACTTACCCCAACTAACAAACTATATTGGCTAGCAAAACACACCTTATTATTTTCCAATTTCATATAGCTATATGTTAAGGAAGTATTATACTTTCCAAGTTCTAGATACTTTACTGGTTAAATCAAAAGGACGCAATAAAATTCAATAAAAGGAAAACATGACTCATTTATTACCTACATATGTTACCTACAGTTGCCTCTACGATATTTAAAAGTTGTTAAAAATATTGAATTTCTTAAATTTTTACGTTACACATAATGGTACACCTACCTACTCGTAGGCCGTGGGTAACTGGTTTTTCATTTCATGCTTTGTATTCGATAATCGATGTACTGACTTGTAACTGATAATAAAAAAAAACTTCCTTTTCGACCGACGATAAATATCGCCAGAGACTATGAAACTATAAGAAAATCCTAAAACGGAAATATGACAACATACTCATGAAATTAATAACATTTCACTTGCATCCCACAACAATTCTTAAGACTGTGAACGGAAACCAGACATTTGCATAAGACTAAGTTGATCCCACAGAACCGGACAGGAAGCTGGCCCTCCGGGCGGGCTGAAGCGGGCTGCACTTCCGGCGTTTCCGGCGACGCGGAGTACGCCTTAGATGGACTTCCGCCTTTTAACTGGCTACGCGAGTTATGTTCATTTCATTGTGAATCGTATGCCCTCTTGTTTATTTTTGTATTAGGATCAATGGAAATGTTTTTATCTACGCAAATATCATTAGTGCTCTAAAATGCGTTAAAAACTGTAGGAAACAACCTGCATTATTACATACAATCAGTTTAACTGCAGCAACATTTTTGTGTTAGATGAAATTTGTAATGAAAACTTAACATTGTAGTACCGATTTTTGTAAGGAAATGAGTTTAAAAATGGAACAGCAGTTAAAACTCAAGTCAAAACTCGCTACGCTCGTTTCATAAAAACACACTCATGTTTTGATGCTTCTCATTACGTACGGTTGCATAAACTATAAGTTCATTGTTTTACTGCGCAAGGTTCATATTATATTTTTGCTCCCATTCTTCAGTGGCAGTATCAGTTTAATGAAACAAAATCACACAGCATTTCTGCTAATTGATGTTTAAACAACTATTACTATTATTAGATACCCGTACCTATATCAGAAGGAAATGCCTCAATTTACGTAATCGGTCCTGGTTGATATCTAAGATGGCTAGAAATTGTAAACTAACCCATCTGGCGCAGGAACTGCGAGCAAACAAGAAGACAATGGCAACAATAGGACCAGGAACTAACAGGAAATGCCAACGCCGAGATGAACCGTATCGCATAACTATTGCGTATAACAACAATAATAAAGGACGTCAGCCATTGAACGTAAACATATTAGCAATGTGCCATGTTTGCCTTCGTGTTTAATTTAATGGCGTCCGTGCAATATCATGTGTTTACGTTTCGGTCAATGTTAGCTTGTCTTAAATCATTGATAGTCCTTTAATTTATCCGACTGGCAACAGCATTGACTTTAGATGATATTTATTTACTTAATGTTACCTACACAAGTAATAAATGTGTGGCTATGTAAATATATTTTGTATTTGGCCACTTATAATAAAATTTATTTATAATTGGCCAATCTGCTGTACCTATTTATTTAATAAATACAGCAGATTGGAATAGTACACATTCCATATACCTGTATGCCTCCATAGATACCATTGATTTATTTACACAGCCAACTACCTATTTAAACTATTTGCTTTACACATAAAGCTTAGCACATGATTGGTGCGACGGTAGGTACAGACCCGGTCAAAAATTTAAGTTTTTATACGAAATCGACTCTTTTGGCCTACACATGTTCGTACTAATGATCATCGAAATATTACAACTTCACTTGCCTATGAATTATTACCGATGTATAAAACTGGTCAGATTTTTAAGGATATTAATATTAAATAGTTCTTGAATCGGCGATATCGGTAGCAATAATATTTTGCTGTTAGCACTGAAAAAAATTATCACCCGAAAGTCTATTTTGTACCTATCGAAATCATGGAGTGAACTCAAACTTTTGACCGGTATTTACTGCGGTATGTCGCTGCAATATAGACTTGCCATCTTTAACTGACTATTGTATATAAAAGAGCGACCAATAGTCTATCTCGCGGCGACATACTATCGTACATGTGCTGGATCATGTGTTTCATGCAAAAGTGTAATGCGAATAACTTGGTTGAACGTAACTACTTCGAATACCATCAATTTCATAATAAGACATCATTCTTAATACTCATATAATATAATAGTACAAAAAACTACGGAAGCGGTGATTACACTACAAATTAAACCACATAATACCGGTCACATTGATAGATCCGTTTCACTTCGGCCAATAATATAGCAATCAAGGGATGTTAAGGGGCAAAACGATTGGTTACGCACGCGCTAACTACAGAAGGCTGTCGCTGGAAACCACCTGCCTTTGTTCTTGAACACCTTGTTTTAACGCGATGTGGTCAGGTTCACGGATTTTCGAACAGTAACTCCTAATTTGAATCGAATCTATATTTCTCTATAAGGCTTGATTATATGGTGAAAAATCTGCGTAAGGATAATATAATTACTTGGACTAGCAGTCTAAAACGACCTACGTTTTGGGAAGCAGAATAAGCTCATTAAAGGATTTTTAGAAATAAGTTTAGTTTCAGAAGTAGTATTTCTTAGCAGTTAAAGTACTAGTACTATACCAAGTCACGAACAATAACATCTTACACAACATAGGTTACAAAACCATCTAAACAACCTTACATAGGTAGATACACGAAACAATAAATGATTTAAAAAAACAACCTCTAAAGGGATTAATGAGTTGAAAGTTCATATTGAAATGGTGTACATTTGGAGTTGGCAACTTCGTATACCTAAAGATTGCTTATTGAAAATAAGAGCTTAAATTATGTAAGGCTGCAGTGAATTTGAAGTGCACAATAAGAGCCAGAAAAGCTTGTAACAAAATTGCATCAGCAGCAACTAGAGTTCAATTATATTTTTATTATTATCGTATCATTATCGCGTACCGTCAATCTATCGTTCATGTGCGATAATTTCAAACTACGGAACAAAATAAATGACTTAATCTCACGCCGAACAGTAGCTCTTTCCCAAATGTAATCGCGAAGGTAATCTAGTCAACAATGAGCGCTGTGATGAGTTATAAAGACATGAATACGCTAATTTTCCGGAGTGACGGGAAACGTGACCGGGGCGTTTGGCGGCAGCCGCAATGTACAGTCACGAGCAATAACATCTTACACAACATGAGCCACAAAAAGTCTGACACAACCTTAGAACGGCTACATAAAGTCGTGCCACTTTTGGTGGTGACTGTACTTACTATTAATATTACCACCACCAAGATTCTTAAATGACAATTGGACCTTATGTCTATGTAATACGGTTTAGAAATTGTTAGTTAACAGTATGAATGATTGTAACCAAAATTGGTACGTAAAGTGTAGCGCAATCTGCCACCGTTACCTACACCTCAGCTTAGGCAATCATATTGCTATGCGTGCTTCTTTATGTGAACGTTTTAAAAGAAATTATTTCGATTTTGTTACGCGTCTTAAATTGGATATAATAATAATCTGTGGATGCTTCTATGCTCAGTTTACCGTCACAGTAGAGCTGTCACGCGTATTTTTATGCGAGCATGTAGTAAATGGAAAAAGAATGGAAAGTCCTTAATTACTCGTATTACTTGCGTCCATATCTTGTTCGTTTGTGCCTAGCACATACATTTTGGATGCGACGCTAAGTGAAAATGGGAGAATGGAAAAGGGCTGAAAACAATCGTACGAAAGATCGTATCGTATTTAGGTACTCGGATAAGTTCGTGTTTGCATTGCCGTCTCAATTAATTTAAGTGTTTAATATTAATATTATGGGAATCTTTGACAAATCGACCTAGTTCCATATGGTAAGCTTGATTAAGGCTTGTGTTGTAGGTAATAAGCGACGAATAGATATTTAAACATATAGAAAGTAACCACGGCCAAGAAACAAATATTTGTGATAGGTACGGTACCTACATATATAATACCTAAATACCCTAGTCGGGATTTAAGCCCGGAACCTCCAGCTCCCTCGTCAGGGCACCTATTGACTGACGCATTTGAATAATTTTACCTTTTTTTTATTTAATCCGTTTCTCGTAATATTATGGTTGAAAATAAACATAAATATTACGACCCGCCTTTTGTATGTCATGTCTTCCACTGCGACTTCTTCTTTTAGTTCAAACATACCTACTAGAAGCATGAGCACCGAGCATCCTATTTTTGGGTGGTCGAGTGCGCAGGCGGTTCATTTCACGCGTTAAGTCGGCTATTAGCTACCGCGACCTTAACTCCATAGATGGATAAACACAAATTAGAATATCCAATCCAAGTAATCGATGCGACTTGCCTCTGATGTCTGATTAATGATTAGACAATGAAGTTGTCTTTTTGGAGGCTAAACCTTTTAACTTTTTGTGACATCACGAGGTTTTATATCGTTTGAATGAGAAAAAGTTATGGTATTAGCTACCTAAAGTATCTACTTATAGGGTATAAATATGTATATATTCATATATGATATATGGTTTTAAATATACTTGCTAATACCTACCTACAAACGGTCATTATCAATGGTATGTTGATTTTATGTACCTAGGTACTTACCTGTTTTTGTCAGTCTTCTACCTATGCAAGGGGGTCTACTTATCTCTGCAGCTGACTGTACATAAATAATGTGTAGGTATGTAGAAACCTTTATATGTCGCTAAAGTCGGCTCTAAGTACTGCCGTGTCATACCTATCTCATCTAACTTGAGTTTTCGGGACATCAAGTTAGATAAGATAGGTATGACACGGCAGAGTAATAAAACACAATTACAGATCGAGAAGTCCAAAAGTTTAGCTACATATAGAATCACAATAGATAGATTATACAATCAGGGCTCGGATACCGGTTTTTACTCCATACAAAAGAACGAAATCGAATTTCGTTCTTTTTTGTTCTTCGGTGTATCAATTCTTTGTTAATGGAGTAGGTAATTAAAAAATACGACGTTGGTAATTTCATAACATTTTGAGTACTACATAAAGAATATAAAACATTTTAAATATTGTGCTATTTCGAGGTTTTCGAAAAAAACTGGTTCCGAGCCTTGTTTACAATAGGTATAAAAAATATCTACTAAGTTTCAGTACGAGTAAATATCTGCAGAATACCGTGAACATAAAGAATGCCGAGTTTTTACATAGTAACAGTAACAGTTGTGAGAATATTGGAAACAAGTAGGAGGAGCGTTGGGTGCACACGTGGGTGCGCGAGCGGGCCGCCCCGCCCAGCGGCTCGCGGCCACGCCCAGGCGCTCCAACTGTCAAGCCATTTAGACTTTACACTACGTGATAACAAAACAAGGACATTGCGGTTGTAGGACTATAAATACGAGAGCACATTCACGTGAAAAAAAAAACGAATTCTCTATGTGCAGTTACCTACCTATGTATTTTTATTGACGACGAAGCGAAACTGATACATAGCTTCTATCAAATAAGAATATTTTGTGTATGATTGTCCCATGATATTTCTTTTATTTATTTATTGTCAGCCTCTGTAGCCTAGTTGGTAGTGACCCTGCCTACGAAGCTGGAGGTTTGGGGTTCGAATCCCGGCGAAGGCACTCTATGTGTATTTATTTATCACAAATGTTTGTTCCTTGGTCATGGCTGTGTATGTATCTAAGTATCTATACGTATCTATCTATTATATATATATATCGTCGCCTGGTACCCACAACACAAGCCTTAATTGAGCTTACCGTGGGACTAGATTGATTTGTGTAAGATGTCCCAAGATATTTATTTATTTTATTTATTTATTGAAAGAGTCCGCGTTAAAGTATCAGATCAAATGAATGCTGCGGTTCCTTGGTGAAAAATAATCTTCTGATGCCTTTCGCTCAGTAAATAGAAATTCTGATATTTTAGAATACAAAAAAATGCACCACACAAACTTTTATTTTGCCCAATGGCTGACGGATGGAGAATGCCTTAAGGTATTAAGTCCGCCAATCATACCTACTTTTTACCGTTTCTGCAATACCACAACGCCATCCAATAATGACGGTACGCTAAGAGTAGATACTTTTTTATTAGGGTTCCATAGCCAAAATGGCAAAAACGAAACCCTTATAGTTTCGGCATGACCGTCTGTCCGCAGCATAGCTCAGTAGCCGTTAGTACTATAAATCTGTAATTTTTTTATTTGCTGTAATACAATAGTGTGATGTATCATTGAATACTTTGAATAGGTCTCTTAAAAAGAATAAGGGTCTCAAAATAAACTTTTTTCTAAAGTCAATATTTTCGGAGATAATCGCTCCAGAAGAAAAAAAATGTGTGCCTCTAACATTTGATCCATAGGTCCAAAAACTATGAAAGAAATCCTTAATGGGCTTATAGAATACTTCAAAATAAAACAATTTCGAACATAATCGGCCTACAGCAGTTTTTGAATAACTACGGAACCCTACACTGAGCATTAGAGTGTCGCGTCAATGTATGTCCTTTCACTTACGATCAGGTGGAGTGGAGCCACTTTGTTGTGCCAACATAAAAAAAAAATGGATAATTTTTTTTTGAGTTACAGTTTCCCGATGAGCATCCATTTTTTCATAAATGTACACACATTCCGAAACGAGTAAAAAAAATATATGTCATCTTTTGGGCTCTACCGTAGTGTAAAGATTTGTTTTTTTCTATTGTTCCGAAAAAAAACATGTGCCAATATGTTTACATACAATTGTAGTATTTTTTTATAAAAATAAATGAAATAAAAAAAATATTGGAAAAATATTATTTAAAAAAAACCATACCTATTACATTAAATATTATTTCTTCTCATTTTTAATTTTATAGCTTGTTTTACATCTTTATTGCATGAAAATTATCATTTTTTAATTTTCAGCTCAGCGAGCCGTATTAAAAAAGTTTTTATTTGAAAACTTTAAACGATGTAGAGGCCTAAAGATTTAGTCTAAAAATGTTTTTATTATTTTCCCGTAGTCTACAATTTATTTAGAGGCTTTTGGGAGGTCTCGCGTAAAATAGTCAAATTCGGGACACTCTACTAAGCATGGCCCGACATGCTCTTGGCCAGTTTTTTTATTAAATACAAGTATAATATATTTTGCCTTGTCTTTTACGCATTTTGAAGTATGAAGGTAGGTGCATGTCAACATTGTAGGTGTATGCTGCGAAGTATTTAATTTTATGTCTTTGTCTTATATATCATTGACTTAAACTCTATTATCAAGAATGCATTTTATTTCTCACTTTCTTATAATCGTTTATTGTCAGTAATTTTAATAAGTAGTATTTTATAATCTAATATTTATAATTTATATAGTATTAAGTAGTGTGACTACTGGAGAAAATTACAAGTACAAATAAAAATATTTGGTTAATAAATAATTTGATTTGTGTTTTCACAATATGTTCAAGTAGTATTTTATGCAACCCTTGTGTCAGAGAGGTCAAAAAAGGTGAGTGGCGTGGGTAACAATTTGAGGCGAAGCCGAAAATTGTTATTAAAGCGCCGCGAGCATTTTTTGACTCAGTTAACAATGTTGCATACAATACTTTTTCTGCGACCACACACTTATTTTCAAATAAAATTGTAAATTTGAGAAATATTCTTAGTCAAACACAATTTTTTTAATCATCGAACTCGGGCGGGATACGTCAAAAAAGAAAGCTCGTCTGTTTACCATTCATCAGAAATGACATTTAAAATTAGGTTGGCAGCCATGTATTTCATTACGTCTTATATAGGTACACGAGGTGTCTTAACACGTTGGACGCCACGCGGCTTACCGGTGGGCCTTCACGATATTTCCGTTGAGGCCATGGTGAAATCGAGTAATGGGCTATTTTCTCAAAAATGAGATTTTGGTCATTTTGGATGCAGAATATTATATTTAGCAAAATAGATTAAGAGATACTAGCTTAAACGTCATAAAAACTAGAGTTTCATTAAAAGGCTCACCGCGCCGCGTGGCCTGAACGGAAGGAATTGTGAACTTCCTTCCGCGGGGGCCGCGGGGTCACGCCGCGGCTCACCCGCCCGCACACCCCGCATTTGCATGCGCATTCGCAAGTCTCGCAACTATCAGTACGGCTGGTATCCGGGCATTTTCACTTCTAGGGATACCCAATTAGCATAACTCTCACAAAAAAGTTATCTTCGATGTCAGTTTTGTAACGACAATTAAGCTTTTTTCACTTCTAGGCTAGGGTTGTCACTAGGTCTACATACAACACTCACAACATCCAATGGCTTTAAAATGGATGTTTCACCTCGCTTACATTTGTAAATCACGGGATTCCACGCGGCGGATGAGATTCCTTGCCCCTCATTTTGATTAAAATTCCGATGTTTCTTAATTTCAATAGCTTCACGTACTTTTCGGCTATGATATATGTACGCTCGGTTGAGAGGACTTTCGGGTTATGGAGCTCAATCCAGTGTTTAGGTCCGGGCGGACTCCAACAAATGCTCGGCCACAGCAGACTTATTCGTTTGACGCTTTTTAACAGCCGTGATATGTTCCTTGACCCTTTCCGCTATATGGTGCGTTTAGTTTCCCCAATATAGAAACTACCACAGCTACAATCGATCTTATAAACGCCCGGTGTGTGATAAGGTAAAACATCCTTAGGCGACCTTAGATACCCTGCCACCTTTGATAACGGCATATAAACGGTTTGTATGGAATACTTATTCAAAAGCGTTCCTATTTTGTCCGTTACACCCCTGACATAAGGCAAAAATGCTGGTCGCCTCACAACATCTGAATGTTTCTTCCTCGGTATTCGTCTGGGTTGCCGTCTGTTCATTATGTAGCCATTTCTCTTCAGAACCTCCTGAACGTGCGATAACTCAATTTCCAGAAATTCAGGGTCACAAAGGTCATGTGCTCTGTTCTTTAAAGAATTAACCACAGACTGAAGCTGCCGGGGGTGGTGGTGAGACAGAGCGTTCAAATACCTGTCTGTTTGTGTGGGCTTCCTATAGACAGTGTGCGCCAAAGTACCATCATCTCGACCTATCACCTTCACGTCCAGAAAAGGCAAACTACGCTCCGATTCCAATTCATATGTGAATTTGACTTTAGTATGAATGGAATTGAGATACAGGAGTAATTGCTCAACTTTATGCTTGCCACCTCTCCTAACGCAAAAGACATCGTCGACATACCGCTTCCATAATTTCACAGCCCACGGTTGCAGATCTATGCTGGACTCGAAATGCTCCATCCAGATATTCGCTAAAACCGGTGCCACAGGGCTACCCATAGCAACTCCGTCGATCTGGAGATAATACCCCCTCGATATAAAAAGTAGCTTCCTTCTAAACAATTCCAGAGCAAAACCATGACAGAACTCACTATCTATTATGATTTTGTACTTTTGTTACTTTTGATAAGAATTATAATTATAATGAATACCTTTAAGTTTATTATGACAATTGTGATAAATTGTTTTACGAAAAGCTCAAGAATACAAGCTTTTTTAAACTTTAGTTCCATCTTGATAGCGAGTAAGTCGACGACGTTACCTATTTTTAAACTTAACTAAAAGTTGTATTATATGCTTAAAATTAGGTAAATAAATAAATATAAACATTAAAAACTAATTTACTTTATTTTTTTACCAAACTCAATATTTAAAATCTTTATTTGCAAGTCTTCAACTATATTTTACCTATGAAGAGTAAGCCAACCCTAACTAAGTTCACAAAATGACGAAAAAATCATAAGTTCTTTACAGTACCTTACAAGTTACCTTTACAAAAGAACCAAGGCAATTTGTATCTTCTCTAGGGCCACACGGCTCACCCTGCATACGTTTTTGGATGGAATAAGTGAACGGTGGCCTGTAAAACAAGTTTGAAATGAAGGCTCGCGACGGCTCACCGGTGACCCCCGTGGCCCCAATGGTTCAACATGGTTAGGCTCACCGGTGACCCCTGTGGCTCCAATGGAAAGACTACATTTTTGGCGTGGCGTTCAACGTGTTAAAATCCAACAACACACTGCGTGTATGGCCGAATTCGTTTATAGGGAATAGACAATAATATATAGACTTATCTTGACATCTGTAAGGTATCGGCTTAAGGTGTGTTCATGACCATGTAAATGACAAATTATTGAAAATTGTAAATATAAAAATATTATTTTCTGACGTGTGCATAGAAAATCAAAAATATATTTTAGTATCAAAACTTCAAACAGCGTGACCACCCAAGACCTTATAAATTTCCCGCCAATATTGTAATTAAAATTTCAGTGGTTACAAAATAAGTTTCTAGGGAAATGTAGAGCATTTTCCGGTATCGTTTCTTATTTCGTGTACAAATTAGGTAACCTATATACCTAAGTACCTAACGTTCTATAAAAAATCCAACTCTCTACATAGAGTCATACACAAAAAAAAAGTTGTTTTTAGAGTCTCAAAAAAAGATGACTCCTCATACAAACTTTGCACCCTTAACGCTTAAGGTGAGCATCTCCTAAACTCTGATATTACCACAGATATATCTATGGATATTACTTTATTCGTATTTTAATTAGTTACCTTTCTACAATATTTTATCTTCCTTTTTTTGTTGTGAAATATTTTTAATGAATTTCATATTGCTAGGTTTAAGTTAAACTTCAACGAATTCAGCCTTACACAATTATAATTATTAAAAAAATTTTTTTTTTTTGGGGACATAAACCTACGTATAGATAGGTACGTACAGTGAGGCTGATTATTTTTATTTACTGTAAATAATGTAAGTCAATATATCCGGAAATGACCGCTACAGAATGACAAACAAATCGAGGAATAGGTACCTACCCTATACTTGATCATCAGTCATCACGGGGCTAAAGCCCATAAATACATGCGTAAAGTTGAAATGAAATTCAGTTTTGACACTGCGGTGATATGGTGTCTGAATGACAGCTTTTATATTTGACATGACGTTCCAGAGGTTAATTTCCGTTACTTCAATTAACATTTTCAATAAAAATGACAAATAACAAAACTTCCTACACCATTTCACGAGTGAAAAAACTGTACCGCTATATTATTTTTCGGTAGAGTTCCCGAACACTATAGGTACATAAGATCAATAAGAGTA
This sequence comes from Thaumatotibia leucotreta, assembly GCA_025490895.1. Taxonomy (NCBI): domain Eukaryota; kingdom Metazoa; phylum Arthropoda; class Insecta; order Lepidoptera; family Tortricidae; genus Thaumatotibia; species Thaumatotibia leucotreta. Next base: position 60,212 of record JALPQI010000908.1, on the reverse strand, counting down.
ACTTTTTCCATGTTCAAAAGACTCCTCGCGAGTAAGTTAATTCCTTACTTTTCCGCTAGATGTCGTAGCGAGCATGAGGAAAACTCCACCCTAACGTGAGCCGCCGGGAGCCAACCACTTTTATACATCTGTTAACAGAGTGCGCTGAAGTGCGGTAAGTTTATACGAAGATTTAATCGAGACCAACAAAGTATTAATCGTGTCTAATCTTACTTTTCTTACCGACCGACTTCAAACTTTCAGTATAATTTTATTACGGCGACTTTCGCGGCTCCTTTTTTGTAAAAACTCGATGACTGATTACTTACTAACTGATTGTAATCAATTAACGTTTGTGCAAATACTACAGAGATGAGCATTTTACGATGTCCGGTGGCAGTCGGCAAAGATGAAGGTGCTACAGATGCAATCTCACCCTTTGCGACATCTCGCCGCCGCGCCGCGTTTTGCTGATACGATCTGTTTATCTCTCAATTACTTGTTGGCGCGAGTATTTAGAATTTTTTTATTGAATTTGATTGATAATAGTTTGCTGCGGGTGCCGCCGCACGACACTCAAAGTTCCCACGCCGCCGCTTTCGCTGGGCGACCCCGTCGCGACGCCATTGTTACTGCTCCGTTAGCCACTAGCAATCTAATACCTTACTGCAAATAGTCCCACCATTGAAGACATAATTCGTCTTGTCTCCGTCCGTCCTCAGTTGACCAAGCACGGTGGGAGAGTAACAGCTATAACAATTGTTGTTTTTTTGTTTACGATAGAGAGGCTCTGGAAGTAGCATCGCTCATTGCTATGACCGCTCGACCACAGTATATATAGACTACAACAGTAATCTCCTAAATATGAAGAAATACGCAATCTACAGTTAAATCTCAGATGGGGATGCAACAATTGTAGGTAAGGTCCGACCGAGTGGATTTTGTCTTGGCCGAGACCGAGACTAGTATAATTTAGTTCGCGGCCGAGAATCTCGGTCGGACCTTAATTGTAGGTATATCTTAACTAAAGAATCGTTAAAGTATTTAAGTTTAAGCGGTAAGTTAAGGTTTTGTGAGATAACAGATTGTAGATACAGTTTGTGATATTTGTATTTCTTGAACAACCTCCGCGACTATCTTTGTCTAAACAAGGAATACTTAATAAGTATAAAGTAACTGCGGCATCGTGCGCTACTGTGACCACTCGACCGCCATCGCCATTCGCCGAATAACAATCGCAACAGTTACGGTCTTGATCAAACATTAGCTAAGGCGCACCGCATTCAAACGAGTGATCGTTCAAGGTGAAAATCGATGCCCATCGTGATTTCACGCCACTGATAATGTTGTCTCTGCCATTTTAGAGTTACGGAGTGAAGGTTTAATTGAGACGACTTATACGATCAGATTTCAATCCGTTTCCTTAAAAACAATTTTTCCTAACTAGTTACTATTTTAAGACACTTGTTATGAAAAAAGTCGTTCGATACACGTGTAAAAACTTCTTTTTAAAACGGGTAATTGTTACCCTCGTTTCACTCGGGCTCCAACTTACACCCTCGTCGAAAAAACATTTTTTGCACTTGTATCGAAATGTACTATTTTAGTACAGATGGTGCCTTTTTTTACGCGCTAGTGCGAGAAGTGGCTCATTGTACGTCAGGTCCAAAACCTTCACTCCCTTCGGTCGTGTTCTAAAACATCGCCACTCGTTTCGAATTTCCTATCTTTCGCACTTGTGTCGTACTATTTTAAGGAAATTATCTAGAAACAGTTTTATCAAAAATAATTAAGTGGTAACTCTACTTGAAAATTCTTAAGAATGTGAATTATTGCAAATTTTAAGAACTACTTTAACTCAACTTCTTGGAGCACAAGATAAATTTTGAAATTGTCTATCAGAAAGTTGGCCAAGCTCACGGATTTGGGAGACGGGTATCTCTGTCCATGCATAGTTAAGTGCATCTGTGTCAAGTGTCGACGCAATATCCTAGGTTCCCTGGGGGTTGGTGCTTGTCGATTTAACTCCATGGCCGGTCGGCAAGTTCGAGAACAAACAATTGTCGGGTCTATTATGTGATGTGGTTCGCGAGGCGGTGTTCATGCATAGATAAAGAGGCTCTCCCGCGTCGCGTTGGATGCGCTCCCGGGAGTCCGCCGCGCGTCTTGAGATATTACTGCTTTCGCCTTCATGACAACTCCTATCTGTCGGAATATGTGAACAACTTCACAGCTTTTTGATACCTTATTTCAAATAATGTGTTAATTATTGTATTTCTGGTTTCGGAACGTGTTTTATGTAAATATTCCTGAGTCGACATATTGGCACCCATGGCACGAAGTTTTGATTCAGATTCCTTAATAGTTATACTATACAATATAACAAGCATACCTTATTTTAACATCAAGGACGATGACGAGATGCGAAAAAGGTTAACAAAGTGTCCGCATTTGATTTGAAATAAATGCCAACAAAAGTTGAAGTTTAAATGGGTGGGTGGTGTTAATATAATATTCAACCCCGTTACCTAATCTTTAAAGTCAGCCGACGAAATTCGATTGGAATAATGCGACATATCCGCAACGGTCTGCACATAATCTTAAAGTTTAATTGAGCACGCGACAGAAGTGGCAGCATCGCACCGCTCACCCGGGACCGCACCGAGATTGGCCCACTGCCCCCGAGAAGCACTACATCTGAAATATGCATGTCTTCATCGCATCGCCAACGCACAACTATTTTTTTAAATCCTGGCAATAAAAACCATAACACTCATTAGGTATCTCAATTCAATTTCAACTGAATTGTTTTAGAAGCTGCTGTTTACAACCTCGAACGTCCCCGTACCGCCCAAAACCGTCAGTTCTATATTATCCTCCTACAATCTCCAAGTGGCGTATATGAATGCCAGAATCTATTCATACGCCGCAATTCACCATAGAAACAATGACCGTACCCTTCAGAGCGCCCGGGTGAAAGAGTTCAAAACAAAAATAACATAGGTTCTTGGGAACCCTTTGGCAAGGCAATCGAATGCTTAAAACATTGGAATCGAATATGAGCCGGTGGTGGCAGTCTGTGAGGGTGAATGGTGAATGGTGGCGACACAATGGCTGGCGGAGTGGCACAGCCGCAGCGGCGGGTGTCGTGTGTCGAAGCCCGCGGTCGCCCACGCCTCGCACCGCGCCCGCGCCGCACCGACATACGATATCGCCTTTTTATTTCATAATTCCTATACAATAATCATGCTGCAAAGGCGTAGGGCAAAGACAATACGCCCGGAGGTAAAAAACCGCTCGGAAACCCTTTATATCCAATTTATTGTCTCAAAATAAAATCGGGTGCAAATTAAAATAAAGTAGTATTGAATTCTACCGCCGAGACCCTTACAGCCAGCCGCTTTATATTCAAATGGTGATCAAATATGAATACCCGAGATTATATAAATTGATCCTAAGCTAAGGTAAAACGAGAAGTAAACGGTAGCTGTAGATTATTGGATACTGTTAATGTTAGGTTATAGAGAGTGACGCTGGTGGCAAACGACGAAAGCTTTCGTATTCATATATAAACTCGGCGAGGCCAGTCGACAATAAATTAGTGGGAGGCTTATCGAGATTGGCGATCCCGAGTAATGTGTGTTTCGGGTAATTAGATGTGCGCTTACCAAGTTTTAATTCCCGGCGCTGGAGTGCGTGAGGGGGGTAGGGTCCGGCGCCGCCGATATCGCATATAAAAAGGTTGCGGATCGCTCGCTCCTCCATCCGGCGATTGGCTAGGCGGCGCCCGCTGGTCCCCGGGGTCCTATACGAGAAGCGAAATGGGCCCCAGAACACCCATAAGAGAGCGACCCCGCCCGCCACGGCCGAATAATTAGGGCTCTTTGTTTAGATAGCGGCAATTTTATTTGGGAGCGAGCGGGCGCTGGGGACGTCTTCGGCCATTCCAACCGCCCGATATTAATAAGAAACGTGTGTGCGACTTCGCTACAGCCTTCACCAAAGGATAATGCCGCTATATGCTATAATTTTACCACTGGGATTAGAGACAGCTAAATCATTTCACAATTTTCAATATCTAAAATTTTAAAACTGATACCATTTATTTTCTGTAACTTTGTACTATGTTGGCAGAAACAGTTTGAAAAGTGTGGATTACTTCACCGCGTTTTCATAGAGAAGAAAAGGGGGACGCCGACGTTCACCAAGCAATATCGCATAAATAATGCAGCCAACAAAATTGGGATTTTGATTTGTTTTCTTCGAAACTTTTACCTATTTGTCTTTGAAGTCAACGGGGTAACTGAGAACAATAGTCCAATTCTTTTGTTCTCACTTAACTTTTATACTTTAGTTATAAGTTAGGAAAATAAAATTAATGACCTGGAAAAACGCATTTACAATTAGATTTTCATTAGCGCTTAGAAAACTTTAAATGTGACTCTCCCACGCCTCTTCGAAGTTTATTCAACATCAATTATTGATCATAAGATGTTTACATTTTTGGTGTGCTGATTCAAAAAACGATGAAACAAATTGTAGCGCAAAAATTCGGAGTTAGTTTAAAATTAATTCCATTCAATATGGACCTCGGGAGTGTAAAAGAAAGTTGGCGATGCGGCGTGCTTGTATCCAATTACAAGATAGACTGCATAATGTCGGGTCTCGTGCTCCGGGCTCAGCGCAGCACCGCGGGGGCGCGGGCACCTCGCCTTTGTCTCGTCTCCGCAAACTTGCCATAAATGTTAATATGGGATCTCTTCACATTTGAATATCTATTTCTTCGCGAGGCCCGTTCGTTAACGCGGCCTTGAATTTTAAATTTTATCGCCGCAACGGGAGCGCGGCAGATGAGGTGCGCGCCTACGTGCGCTCCCCGAGAAAATAACCGGGAAAACTTATTTTTGTTTGTCTTCTTTTTGTTGTAAAGTGAAATAGATGATGACATGCCTATTATGAATTCTCAGGATTAGCTTTGCGGTACCGTAGAGCACGAAAATGATGTGCTTAATACCTACCCATCTCATAAAATAAACATTATCATCATCATCATCATCATCACATCAGCCGAAAGACGTCCACTGCTGAACATAGGCCTCCCCCAAAGATTGCCACAATGACCGGTCCTGCGCCACCCGCATCCAGCGGACTCCTGCGACCTTCACCAGGTCATCAGTCCACCTTGTGGGGGGCCTACCCACGCTACGTCTTCCGGTACGTGGCCGCCACTCAAGAACCTTCCCGCCCCAACGGCCATCGGTTCTACGCCCACTGCCACTTCAGTTTAGCGATTCGGAGAGCTATTTCGGTTACTTTGGTTCTGCTGCGGATGGTCTCATTTTTAATCCGATCACGCAGAGAGACTCCTAGCATAGCCCTCTCCATTGCCCTTTGAGTGACTTTGAGCCTTCTTATGAGGCCCATTGTAAGCGGCCACGTTTCAGTACCGTATGTTATCACTGGCAACACACACTGATTAAAGACTATCGTCTTCAAACACTGCGGAATATTGGACGAAAATATGTGTCGTAGCTTCCCGAACGCTGCCCAACCGAGTCGGATTCGACGATTGACCTCTTTCTCGAAGTTGGACCTACCTAACTGGATAGTTTGTCCTGGGTTTATATATTCGTCTAGAACTTCGAGTGTAAAGTCTCCGATTATTACGGGAGTTGGTGCTACATGGGAATTTGACAAAACATTATATAAGGTCCTAATTTATTAGTTGCAGATATTTTAACACATGATACTTTACATTAAAATAATTAACTTTAAATATAAATAAAGAAATCTTTTCATGTAACTTTTTTGATTTCATTTTCCTAACAAAAAAATTAATTATAATTTCGTCTAAAAAAAATCATCATGTGAATTATCACATGTCACAATAACACTGTCTGTCATGTCATCAAACAACACAATCCAACGGAAAATAACATGACATTGATAATCAAGTATTTAATTTATCGACGTGAAGTGGCCAGTTTCAGTTAAGTGGTACGTAAAAGAGGTACTACGAGTAGAATCTGTTCAATGAGTTTTTATTTAGTAATCACATAAACAGGGTGTTTTTACGTAGCAAATTTGTTTTTCCGTTTTCTCCGAAAAAACATCGTAAAAGCTATAATATTTCACGGTTTAATATACTCCAGAGACCGAGTACTATCAGCTGTAAAAATATCTGCATCTAATAAATTAGGACCTTATATGTCGGTGTCTTTGTTGGAAATGCTAATTAAATAATTTTACTGTTTTTTATTCAATTAGATAGCTACTCAATAAAAGGCTACCGATGCATTACTAGCGCGTAGTAGTTCGACCGAGAGATGATAAAATAGAGTCCCTTTTTTAAAAAATGCTCTGTGGGTCGATGAATACGGGTCAGGTGTACATAATTTTCAAGTAATTATAGGATAGGTAGAATTTTTTTAACATCGTGTTATATTACTTATATTGTAATTTTACTGAATTAATCATAGAACAAAAACAAATGGTCGTTAGATCGATTTGTGCTGGCAACATTTTAGAGTGTTTAAAAAACAGCCTATAATGTATGGAAAAAGGGGTTGTTGTTGTTGACTTGCTATTTTATATCCACGGAGTTATCTAACTATAAAATTAAATGTTTTTTTGGATGTGATGGTAAAATCAGGGAAATTCCAATGCAATTTCATATTAAATTGGATTCTACTTATCCTGTAAACATTTAAAAAATCTATTTGAAATCAGCGTGTACATTACAGTATTTTCTATGAAAAAATATTCCCGACATATATATTTTTTCACCTCAGCGACTCGAACACGGCGGTTCTGCTGCTGAAAACAGTGAGTAAAATGCAATTTTGCCGCGTGAATGAAAAAAACTAACTTTATATCACATAAGAGCAAACATATTTGCATCTCGTGTCCTTGAGTCTTTCACTGTGCTTAAGATTCTAATTTTGATATTGTATCATCTATCGCTAGATCGGGACTCAACATCAACTCTTGAAGCAAAAATCTACTTTGCTCTCTTGTTGAACAAATGATTAATGTAATACTTATTATTATAAAGTAAGACTAATACAAGAAATGTATAAAAATGTAAAGCGTTCTAATAAACTTCTAGATACTAATCGCAAGATAATCAGCTTCACAAAGTTTATTTTCTCATTTAAATAAGCATTTTAGACACTAATTAAGCAAACGCGATGTGTGAATGTCGGACAGTTTAATTAGTAATTGTCTCATTCCTGGCCTGTCAGCCACTCCAGTAACCAACAGCTTTGTCGCGTGTTGGAAGAGATACCAACTGAAAGGCTGACACTAGGACAACACATGTGTATTAAACCCTTAATTGGGTAGGTTTCACTAAAATTTCCGTAGCTGAATACAGGGTGGTCCAAACCTTGACGTCAAAAATTTTTTTTTTAGATTCCTCACGTCATGAGCTATCAGAATATACCCCATGTATGTCAGCAGATTTTTTGTAGTTTTCGAGTTATGAATTTTTGAAAAAATTTTTTTGAGAAATTCTGGAATGAAGAAATTTATTAATAAAAAAAAACTGTTGGGTTTTTTAACTAGTTTCTTTTTGTTAAAGTATTACTACGAATAAAGCATTTACTGAAAAAAAAATAGCGTCTTCACTTTGATACAAATAGGATAAAAAATACCAAAATCAAAATTTTACGCTAAAAACGCACCAAAATAGCATTAATGTACGTAAATAAAAAAAATAAAACATATCCCAAGGATTTTTGGTAATGTAAACACTGCCCTAGACCTTAAACCTTCGTAAAAGCAAAAAAAAGTGATACTTAATAATGAGGATTTTTCGGAGTAGTCGGTCAAATAAACTTAAAAAAACTTCTAAATTTTTTATTTAAATATAAAGTGAAATTTCGTCTGTTTTGTTGTTCTTATCAATAAACAAAGACATGAAATACCACGAAAACTCAATTTGTGTAGTTATTCGAGTAATTTTTGACTACTTTAAAATTTTAATCTTTTTTAAGTTTATTTGACCGACTACTCCGAAAAATCCTCATTATTAAGTATCACTTTTTTTTTGCTTTTACGAAGGTTTAAGGTCTAGGTGTAACGTATCGACATCAATTGAAGATAATTCTTTGCTTTCATTCTTTTTGTAGGCGTTCGATTTAAAATATCATGACGTCGCCGCGTACCACGTGACCTACAATTGTACGTCAGTGTTTTCATTCAGGATACTATGGAATTAAACAGAGCGGGTAGAATTTCAACCAATCAGATTCGAGCTAGTTTGTTGTTAGCCAATGGTAAAAGATGTTCAGTATGAGGTGATTCAAAGACGTCGAATGAACGAACAATTGAGGGATTGAGAATGAGAGTTGAGAGAATCTGACTTAAGGGAGTGTAACAGGTATTCGAGGCTTTTTCGTCGGCAGAGCGTCGAGTCGTAAGGAAGTCAGTGAGTTTAGTTCGTAAGGCATATCGTGTTTAGAATTGTTCACAGATATAGCAGGCAGGCTTTACGGCAGCGGAGGCATAGGGCGAGTAACACCATTCCTGGGCGTGATTCGAAGATAGAAATGCGGTACCACCCGGCATTTGGGCGCACAAAGGATGCACCACATGGATATGGTACGTCGCCTCTGGCATACTTTATATTTATAGGAATTGCTTTGTGATTTGTAGAATAATAGGTGCATCGAATCATACGGGATTCCAGCGATATGTTAGAAAGTGGGTAGATTCAGATTCTGTTGAAAATTAAATGGATACGTTGTTCTTTGCAGATGGGCGTGCCCAATTATATAGTTTCTATTATGCGTGTTCAATTGTGCTAATCGTGTTTATTCATAGTCTAAATATTGAATAGTTATTATTCCGACATACTTTCGACAATGCTTTATAGAATTACTAAGTGGTAACGAATCGTACTGGTTGATTAGTGACTACTATAAGTTTACGGCAAACCGACACAGGGGCGAACGTAAGTTATTTAATATTAATTTAATGAATTAGTTTTAGCTTGTAGTTGGGGTCCGGCTTGTGTGGGGGTGTCTGGATACAGGGCCCGTGTCTGGATGGTTTTCATGCAGATTGGATCTTAAATTGCAATCTATGACAGGAATATAATGATAAATCATTGCTTGTGGTCGTGCTTGTGTCCGGTTGATTTAATTTACTTAACTTGCTTTATAATGTTCAGCGTAACGGCAATACGAAGATAATCGAGTGACATTTTAATAACGTAACATGTTTATCTAAATATTTTCTGTATTAATTATTAGGTTGCCGTATTCTTTGGTCGACAGTAGTAGACCAGTGGAGCGTGCAGCATTGGTTCATGTAGGTTGTATAGATGCGCCACGTGTTAACACGTTCAATGCGGTAGGGGTCTTTCGACATCTTACAAGGTGGTTAGTTACGAGTTAAGCCTATTGCATCAGTGTTAAAATATGATACTTACAAAGTGAATAATTAAATAAACTGTTTTATAATGGTGTTTTATAAATACTTTGATTCATTAATATTTGATTATTAGATATAGTGTTTCCCTTAAATTTGGTTTGAATTCAGTGCCATTCTACTCCGCTGTGAGCTTGTGGTATTATTTTAGCACACCATTATATTTAATACGTTCACTGCGGTTGGGGGTTGGGGGTCTTTCGATCCCTTACAAAGTATGGTTAGTTGTGAGCAAAGGTAATTGCCGCAGCGAAAACGTTAGGATGGCTGTTTTCCGTATTAGATTATAGATCTCATCATATTGTACAGTGTATAAATGTTGGTAGGTAACTAAATAAATATTTCTCATTTCCGGTTCATGTCCATCGGCGAGAGGCCATATCATCCAGGGATGAAAGGTGTGGAAATGCGGAGTCGACACTACGGGAACTGCTTAGTACCTGCAGTTACATCAGCATCTAATACTTCGTCGGTCGCAAGTGATGCTCAAAGGCGTCAGCCATTTTGTCTTGACAGGACTCCGTTGAACTGGTGTGTTGCTTCTGGTTTATTTAATAGATAGGAAAATCTACCCTCCAAATTAAGTGTGTGCCATATTGAAAAATAATTCTAAACTTAAATATATTATATTAATGTTATGGAGAACGGGCTAGGATCTATTTTAATTGAATACCACTATTTGATGATTTATTGGTTAATTATTTAGAGTTTATACTTTATTGGAATAATTATCGATTAAACAGAATATTTCATGGGCAATAATTGCTTAATTAGTTTTAGTATTTGAATTACTCTTTTAGTATTCTTCTATTATTCCGTTCAATTATAATCCGTAATCAAAAATATTAACTTCTTATGAATACCTCTTATAAACATGATCTTTTCTACTTTCCGGTGTTTCGTGGGTACGAGAGAGAGGGCGCCATGTACAGACGACATCACGACACCGCTACACGCGTGCTTCGTGTTGGGTCGGCCCTGCTACTCCATTCATAAGGGTGCCATATACAGCGTCCGCATCTCGGCGTCACTGCTCGCGTGCTACGTGTTGGGTCCACACTGTTATTCCATACATTATTATCGTCCATTCGAGCGGATATACGTTTCAGTTAGAATTAAGGGTATTACAGATTTAACATCTACCGTACGACATATAACTGCAGTTGATATTTTAGTTGTCTATCGTGATTGAGAATCTAATATAATACATAATTATATTGCTGTTTACAAGTTCTAGATTGACAACGCACTGCTATTTAATATCTTATATTTAATGTCATAAATATTGGGCTATGATCAGTGCATCCACTTACTTGATTTATCTAGACGCGGCTCTTTGCTAATGAATCACGCAGTAATTGAAGTCACTAAGTAGAAATAGTTGATCCATCAATAGTATATTAGAAACTATGAATGCGTGATTCATTACAATGATTATAAACTGTATATCACGTGTGCGTTATGGACTTGAGACTCTTATAAAATGATCCAGATTTTAATATTTTAAACTTATTCTAAACATTTAAGTATATATTACCCTACTTGACAGTTAAAGCATAATTTGAGCTACTTACATCATATAACGGAACGTATAAATTCACAGAATTGATTAAAATGCTAAAATTATTAATTTGAATTGAAATTGACCGCGTTTAACAATAAAGTTGTAATTAATGGAATTGGGCTTACGTATCTTTGATAATGTGATTCGTTTAGTTGAGAGATGTGGTTCTAGTAACTATTATGGAAATATTAATATTAAATTTAGTTAAACTCTGCTTACGTCCGGGATCGAGGTTCTCATAAGCAGTGGTCGGATATCCCGGTGCAACACCAGGGGATACCAAGTAGAAAAGTTAATATGGATATGATCTAAATTCCCGGGTTTAGTTTGAAAAAAAAAAATAGATCTGATAGGTATAGAACATATTGCGAAAGTACAAATCAAATTATTTATTAACTAAATATTTTGATTTGTACTTTTAATTTTTCTCCAGTAGTCACACTACTTAATACTATATAAATTATAAATATTAGATGTCATATACCAAAGAAAAACGACCAAGATCACCTATGTCCGAGGTGGGGATCGAACCCACGTACTCAGCTTTCGCGGCTGATGCCTGTACCGTATACTGGGTTCGATCCCCACACTGTCCCACAATTTTCGTACATTTTTAATTTCTTCCATTACGCTATCGCCATACAAAGTCTATAAAAACGATAGCGTAATGGAAAAAAAAAACATTTTTGGACACTTTTTTTTCTCCTAGTAGGATTGAAAGAGCTCATGATCCTAAGTCGAACAATCCCAAACTTGTCCCAATAAAAAAAAAGTGTTTTGAACAACGGTTTGTCTGCACAGGTGTGTCAAGTGTTCACGCTTCAAAATGTTTGATTTTATGTTACATACACGAGGATGCTTAATCCGTAACCAGGTATAGATAGGCAATTCCTTAAAACATAATAGACTATTAAAAAGTGGATTTTTTTCCGGCACATGTGTTTCCGCATACCTATAAGTTGGGACCCTTTAAGCGAAGCGTGAAGAAGCATCTAGCGGGCCAGCAAGGCGGTGGCAACTAACAGGTTGCTGATTGTCTCCTGTTCGTTGCCGCCGTGATTTGGGCTCTACTTGTCACTTATTACGATCAGGTGGAGTGGAGCCAAAAAAAAATTCTAACTTAGTAATTGATGACCTCAGGAAGACCATGTACCATTCACAAGTTATTGGATACAATTTTTATTTAACTTTAAATTAATAAAATTTTGAGGTATCTGCGGGAGACCTCACCTAAAATGTTCAATTTAGGCTGGGTATGGATATTGTTTTAATCCTGATCACGGATTAAAATAATCGTGTATTATATGATATTTCTGTTTTTTTTACGTTCGCAATTTCTAGAAGTGGAACCTATTGTGCCTTAGTAAAGAGCTTCTATTTTTAAAGCTAAACTCTTTTATTTAAGAATATTCATACCAAAAGGCTATTTGGTACTAAGGTCAATATTAAAAAAAATTATAACCTATCTTTTAAAATAATTGTCGAAATCGCATAATAATAAACGCTTGTATGTACATGCACTTATTTTGCGTTACAAAATATTACTAAACTTTACTGGATGTAATTTTGTGGAATCCCGTGGTATATCCATATTAGTATAATGTTTGAGGTCATTCATCCCTTGTTGCACCGGGATATCCGACCACTGCTCATAAGTCACTTAATTTGTTAGGGGACCACGAGTTTCATGGTAGAACTTCGTCTTTGATCGATGCCCTCGCGTGATCTTTGAAAAGGGTGAATCGCTTGGGCTTGTAATTTATTTACACTCGCGAAATGGACCGCTTGGCTAGAACTATTCTGGCAAGACGTCCAAATAGCATACGATAAGAAATCTGTACCCTTGTTTGCTAACATTTGTGGTTAAAGACCCCAATTATATATTTACATACAATCTAATTTTTATACTATATGGGCGAGGCTGCAAGTGCGAAGCTCAACGATCTTACAGACTATTGACTTAGTTGTCTCATGCTTTCGGGCTGAGCTTGCTACCATGGAGCTTGAATAATACTGTGCATTGATGTGCAATTCCCAGTACTATGGTCACACTTGGTTCTTTTAAATGTAATACTACGGGTTCTGAATTGCCTTCTCTAAATGTCAAACAAGTATAATTCATATTGAACAATAATTCGGTGCTTGTATTAAGTGTTCAAAAGATACACAAATCTATATATTATATATACGTATTCTTGCTATCTCAACTAACTGATTCCATTATCATTGTCATTGTCATGCCCACATCGACTCCAGATTATTATAATTATGACTCTTCTAGAAAAGAGTATTATTATTACAAAATTATACATTAATTTAAAAGAAGTATATTATCACATTCTTAGTTAGTCTCGGAATTTGTATCTTCGGATCTATTCCAAGCGTTTGGATATTCTCAATGCTAGTCTGTTGACTTACCTGAGGGTTTTGCATCGGTTTGCAACTCTAAATACCCAATATGGATAGTATAGAATCGGTCCACGCTGAGACTCCCGTTCAGACATTACTCTTGTCATGCGTGTGTTCGTCAACACAGTATAAAACATAAGCGTCATTTAGTTATAAGTTAGTTTTAAGTGGTTTAGTATTAAGGTACTGATTCATCGTTATTTCTGCGTTCACTTCAGCTTTGCCTCGGCTTGCTGAAGACATAATAATGTTATATCAAACATAATATTCCTGAGTATTCTTATAGAATACTATTACATAAAAGTGGTTGTCTCATAACGCTATGGGGCTTATCTAATCATACGGCTTACATATATATTACACATTAACGTCTTGTGAGGCATATTGTCATATTCTTATTCTCAAGTCTCTGAATTTGTATCTTCGGATCTATTCCTAGCGTTCGGATATTCTATACAAGTCCATCGTTATACTCGAGGGTTTTGCATCGGTTTGCAACTCTAAATACCCAATCTGGATTGTATAGAATCGGTCCACGCTGAGACTCTCGTTAAGACATTGGCCAACATAATTACGTGTGCGTTTGGTTAATATATTATACTCGTACGAGCGGCTTATAGCTGATCATAGGCAGCTATTATCTAAGACTAAGCGTGGTTTATAGTTGATAAGTTAGTCTTAAGCGTTTATCATAAGGTTATTCATAAAATTTAAATCCAATTTTTACAACTTTATTAATTTATCTCTTTTAAATTACTCTTCATAATCTTAACTTAATTTTCTACTGTTAGATTCTAAATTTACACTTGACATATATGGGGTATCATATACGAGTCTAGATTGTAATCTCTTTTATTTATCTGGATCATTTTATAGGCGTTATCTAAGCTTTGTAGAGACAATGTTTGACATTTAAAATATTATTTTCATCTAGCTAGTAATCACTGCAGATTTAAGGATAGATATGACAAATTTAGTGTGTTCTATAACATTTAAATATTTGTCCTAATGTCTAAGGTCTTTAATTCATGAATTCTAATCAAGCTTTCTATTTACTTTACATTTAACTCCTTGTGTAGAATAGTCAAATGGCTTTGATATTATTGTGTTTGTTGGAACATATTTTGGACATAGACTTTGTAACATTTCTCATACCTCAGAGGATTTGGGTTATTACTTATCATAATGTTGTCCAATTTACCACTAGATGATCATGCTATTATCAATATTTTATTATGTTAATTTCTATTTTTGTGTGTGTGTGCAGGTTAACCTTTGGCGTCAGGTTTTTGTACCGTCATGTTTTCCTGACTTAGGTATTTGGCCCTAGCAATCATGACGGTGTATCTCATGAAGTCCTAAACAGACCAAATGAGATACAGAGCTTGTAGAGTCCTTAGATTTAATTGTAAAACTAATAAGAAATTTTAATTTAATAAATATTTTCCTTTTCCTCTCTATACCTTGTTTATTTTATACTTTTCCCTAAACTTTAGATTCCCCTATTACAGAGCTTTATTGGAGCTTCATAGTTTTCACATTTTCAGTAATGAAGCTTTTAGCCCATGTAGGATGTTACATAGGGCAGTCTTTACATTACCAAAAATCCTTGGGATATGTTTTATTTTTTTTATTTACGTACATTAATGCTATTTTGATGCATTTTTAACGTAAAATGTTGAATTTGGTATTTTTTATCCTACTTGTATCAAAGTGAGAAAGCTATTTTTTTTGTCAGTAAATGCTTTATTTGTAGTAATACTTTTACAAAAAGAAAATATAAAAAAAACCCAATAGTTTTTTTTTTATCAATAAATTTCTTTATTCCAGAATTTCTCAAAAAAAAAATTAAAAAATTCATAACTCGAAAACTACAAAAAATCGGCTAACATACATGGGGTATATTCTGATAGCCCATGACGTAGGGAACCTAAGAAAAATTTTTTGACGTCAAGGTTTGGACCACCCTGTATAAGCTAACCTAAGACAAGTCTTATAGGTAGAGTCAAATTCATAAATATGTGTATAAATGTGTACTTTATTCCAACAGGATGTAACTCATACAGGTTTATATATTAAGTACCGGTTTATATATTCGTTTTGTATTTCACGTCTTTTTGGAAGTACTTATATAAAAATAATCAATAATACAGTATGGAGTCCGCTTATATCAATTAATATGTATAGATAGAGTATATTTGGCACATAAAAAATAAAGACACCACTCTATTGTTTTACAGGTTTTGAGTATAATTATAACTGTATGTTAGATTTGGAAATAGTGATCTGTGTAATGGTAGTGTAGTTTTAGGTTTTTTCACCTGCCTATTTACTTAAAGTTGTAAACGAATGTTTCGGATTATTTTCCCTACAGTTCATTATAACTGATGAAACAAATCTAAGTGTGCGAGTGTTTCAATACTCAGGTTTACTAATGCTTAGTAATAGTGAATAAAAAATGAGAAGAACTCAAACTCAACCTTATTTGGTGAGAGAAATTAGTGGTAAACGACAAATAAGTCCACGGACTTTAACAACTTTACTCACGTATATGTATGTCATTCTTTACGCGTAGCGTACTTTAAAACTATCGAGCAACTTTGTCGACGATGCTCGTAGATTGCTTTGAATCGCACGTCTAGTACGGACACTGAGCTGAGTAAGTTCGTGAATTTCAAAATCACATTTTTAGGGTAAAATGGGATCCTATTACTAAGGCTCCGCTGTCTGTAACCAGGCTGTATATAGTGAACCGTGATAGTTAGACAGATAACATTTTCTCGGATGCTATATTTCTGTTGCCGATGCCATTATAACAACAAATTATACTTAAAAAGTGGAATAACTTAGTTACTTATTTAAGGGGCCTCCCATTCCTATACAACAAATGATTTTTTGCTCGCTTTTTGTCGTTTTTATGATACGTGAGTAACTCGGTTCGATTTTAATATGTTTTTATGAAACCCTACGTGAGTAAGTCAGAGGCGCACTTGGCCAGTTTTAATAGCCCCTGCTCCTGTCACCCACCTAGAGGTCGCAAGCCGCGAAGCGCGGGCCGGTCATGTGTCGCGGTCAGCGGCGATGATCGGAAAGTTTGCCGGCATTTGAATACGCCCCCACCACCCTGTCTGACCCTCAATTATTGAAAATGCATTCCTGCCGCGCCCCGCGCCGTCCCATCGCAAATGCACATTTTAAACTGCACCTGATTGCAGAGTCGTGTTACTATTCAAGCCAAAAGTCGTGCTGTCGCTTTATTTCAGCCGACAATTGGCTTTATTAGAGCTCCGGTTATAACTTGTAGATCGATATCAATATCAATCTGAATTCTGAATAATTTTCTGCCAATTTATAGCGTGGACAACTAAACTTCTGAATGGGAGAGACAAATTTTGAGTTCGCGAAGAGTGAGTCTGAGATTAACATCAATCGTTTGTGTGGTCCAGTCCGCGTGGTGATGGCAGTAAGAAAATGTTTCTATGACTATCGTAAAAATCAACTGAGGGACTGTGACTGTCACTGGCCTTTCATTTGTTAAAAATTGTTGACTGCTAGGTAGCAACAGCCGCGCACCGAGCACAAGCCTCTATCTCTCTCCATCTGTCTTCGTTTTCAGACTTCAGATCGGACTGTGTTTTGCCTTACCGCATCATCATCAACAAAATCATTTCTCTCGCCATGCCCATGGCAAATTTTCCTTCAACAGCCTCTCAACGCCGTTCCCACATGACGGTGCAACGACCGTCCCACCATCGTGGAATGCGACCCGGCCACAGCAGCAGTAGCGGAAACGCGGGAGCAGCCACACATACTCCAGGGGGAGTATCGTTTGTATATTCATTTATTTGACGGCTAGCAGCATTATTACAGTGGACACGCTGAGAGTGGTTGATGGTTGCTGCTTAAAGGCATTACCTCATAAATACTCCTAATGCAATGACTGTGTCCATATGCATAGGCAATAGAAAATGCATCTAAGTTGAGCTAAGAATGTAAATAGACTGTTGCAAAGTGTTACTGTTGCGATTTTTATTTGGACATGGACTCTCTCATAAGCGATGGCCAATTTTTTCCATTAACATTTTTTATTGTTTTTGAATCACAAGTATCACAACCGGCTGGTCGAAATTAAAAGATTGATGGCGAAAAATCGCCCTCTTGAAAAAAAGTACATACGATACGATTTTCGAAAATTGTACCACTGAAATGATAATTTCATATTTTGATGCAATTGCTAAGAACCAACATCGTATAAATATAACACCCAGATGTCTCAAAACCTATTTTTTAATAACCTTTTATAATTTCACAAATAAGTAGGTATGAAGTAAAATTTGATAAAGAAACATGTTTAAATAAAAAATAGTACACAAAGTGATGGTAAATAGGTACAATCTGTGTAAATCGTGCCTTTAATTTTTGTACTCCATTGGTCCCTCGGGCACATTTTTATTTCAGCATTAGCCTGCGCAGCTCATTACTGGCTGTTAAGGGTAACGGAGAAAGGTAGAGTTCGGTAAAATTATAATCTGAAATCATTAAACATTGCGTTTCGAAGATCTGCACAGTAAACATTTGGGTCATTGAGCATACCACGAAGAGAAAGAAACGTAGGTTATGTATATTTCACTACATATACGTAATAGTAACACTATTCATCATGATCATCAGCCTATGGTCCACAGCTGGACATAGGGCTCTCCTATTAACTATGCGTATTTGCGTACAGACGCATTAGGAGGTAAATGCCCATAATCGCCACGCCGGGCAAGCGCATTGCCGATCGCAGTAATGTGTATAGTGAACACATTACTGCGAAAATGAAACGCCTATGTTTGCCTAACTGACTCTGTAAAAGCATAATGTAACTCTATAAATTATTATCTACATTATAAAATTTATAGTCACAGTAGGTGGCTTATGGTGGTTCCGTTTTATCTATTTATCGTGCTATCACTTTCGCACTTACATACTTGTTAGAACCTGACGGCAACAACGACAATCGATTAAACACGGTACCATCATAAGCCTACAGGCCTAGCCAAGATGCTATTCTGCAATCATATAAATACGAAAGCGATAAGTAATAAATGTATGATAATGACAGATTGGAACGAATAATCATGTAACTATAATGGTGTTGGTGTAATAATATATGGAATTATTTACTATAGCTTACCATATACACGATTGCAGTATGGTATCATGGCTTAAGCCATGTACAGGAATGTGTAGTGTAACTAGCAACTGTAACTAGTTCAGGAGCTCATCAAGGATATTGTCACATTTTTCTTTTTTATTTGTCGTGTCCTATATTTTTTGAGCTGATTAGATAATTTTAATTCATTTTAGTCTTAAAAAATGGTAGATGTGCGCCCAATGTGTTTACCTCTACAATTTGCATTTCTTAACCAATTCGCGTAAGCAGGCTTACGTACAGTTATAATTTTATAATTTTTTTTTACAGGTAAATTTCATAAATATTTGTTTTACAAGGTCACCGATAGCTTTTTTTTTTCAACTACAGGCAGGACGCATGAGCATGACTTGTATTTTTTGTGCAAAGGCACAAACAGCATCCGATATTTTGCCCGCTTGCTACGGGTTACGGCGTAGCATCTCGTAGCGAGTTGTAAATTGTAACTAATTACTACAACAAATCACACGTCAGGGGTGAGCTCAGAAATGTACAATATAATATCAATTTGACATCAATACCAACCATAACCATGTTTAGTAAGCAAGTATGTTGAAAACGACTCTAAACTAGAAGTTGTTGGTGATTTAACCGCTATAAATATGCGTTCAGTTCATGAACTGTTTTAATTTTCAAATTGTTACTAAGAGTATTTATAACTAAGAGTATTTATAAGAGTATGTATAATTAGGCCGTGTGGTGACGGCAGTAAGAATACATTTGTCACCACCCCAACTCCTCCTGCGGGTGTCGTAAGAGTCGACTAAGGGATTGAAGTGTCACTGACCACTATTTGATAAAAGATTGGTGATGGGCAGCAGCGTCATCATAGTGGACACATTACTGCGATCGCCAATCCGCTTGCCCAGCGTGGCGATTATGGGCATTTACCTCCTAATGCGTCTATACGCATAATTAATAGGAGAGGCCTACGTCCTGCAGTGGACTATCATAGGCTGATGATGATGATGAAGATGTATTTATAATTAGGTATGGTGATCAGTCAGTATAGTATTAGGAAAAGTAGAGGAAATATGGCGTAGGTACTACTCCATGCATATATTTTTGTATGGATGGAGTCGAAACTGTGCAGACCGTTCGTCAGCCTATAATAAAAACCATTTTTTTTCTAATCAGAATCTATTACTGAATATATTATTATGATCTCAATCGAGTCACCACTATATTATACCCTGTAAAGGAAATAGTGTCCAACATCGACCAACACCTATAGTCGCCCGGCCGCCCGCGCCCGGCGCTAAGTGACGAACGATGTCCGCAATCCCGTCCGTCCGTTTTAATTGTAAGTTCAGAAAGGTTCGCCCGCAATGCAATTTTAGCTTGGCGTTTTCCATCAGACTGGAATCAGCGCTTAAAATACATCACCCCATTAGGTGCTCATAATTTTAGGAATTTTGCAGCCTAATAGCAAATATTGGATTGTAATTGTATGAATGTCTTTGATGTAGGTACACATCGTCGTAGGTAAATAACAAAATGCATTATTATATTTATTGGTACCTTTCATTCAACAAGCAATACTTTTATGTTTACATCTATACATCTAGGTATATGTTTCTATTTAAAAAGGTATATTATTTCGAGAACTTAGACAGCTCTAAAACATATGTATTTAATGAAATTTGCTAGTCTCGTTGTTTCAGTTAGCATACTTATTTATAAATGATAAAAATAATTTCAAACAGTGCACCCTACATGTTGTAGAAATTCATCATTTCATTGCGGACATACAGACGGACAAACGGACGGACGGACGGACGGACAGACGGACATGGCGAAAATAAAGGGTTCCTAAATTACCACGGAACCCTAAAAACCATGTTCAAACTTTCCCATTGCCTGCTTCAAAAGTAATAATAACTTTAAATAATATTTCCTAAAAAGCTAAACAATCAGTAAACAAACAAAGCAACACCTAAAGCGGGCCCCAGACTCGACACAGCAAGCAAAGTACCGACACGCGTAGCAATTTGGACGCGCAAACTGCGTGTTTCGCACCGTAGACGGTTTAGTGCTGCCAGGAGGCAAACTACGATTCCTCTGAGCGAGAGTATCTGCTCCTCAACTTTATGTTCATTTTATCTTTTCGACTGTATAGCGAAGCGGGGACTGGGCCAAAGGCCCTCCAGGGCTGCGTTAACTCCGCGGCGGGTCCCAATACCCGCATTCGACTTAGCACTTTTTACGCTTTTCACTATTCAAATATTAATAACTACAGCTTTTGGTTATCTTATGAAGTTACGTTTTGTTTTCGATGTGTTTATTTTCGTGCTTTTAATTTTACATTGTGATGAAAAACGGGCTTAAATAATTAATACATACTAAGTATGTACAATCGAAGACAAAGATACATAACATAACGTACAAAGCATACTTTGTAAGTAGAGGGGTCAGATAAGTCTGTCGTCGACACATTTACCTACCTTACTTGCAATCCAACATAATTCCTCGTAGTTCGTAAGTAAAATTCTTTGCACACGCATTTTTATTCAAATGATATTTTATCGAAGACATACCTGATTCCATGCTGCCCTCATCTTCGGATTTAATGTCAACTCCATCTGTAACAAACATTTAAGTATACAATTTTTCAGTTGAAATTAAAAAAAGGTAAACAAATATGGCTGACTTCCCGTTGTAATTGACGTCTTTGACACATATCGTGAAACACGTTCGCAGTTATATTTTTACGTTAATACTAATAAATATCAATAATTTTAAGTTGGTGATAGTTTTTGTTATGAAAGTGATTATGAAATAATTCAAGTTAGGAGGTTTATTTACCTATTTTCTACTTTCAACTGAAAAAGGGTAAAGTTACATCATAGTTTTAATTACGCATTATATTCCCCAGTAAAATCCCATAACCCATAAACAATCCTAATGAGGTACTTTATTTACATAACTCGTTTTTTACTACGCATAAAATTCAATACATTTGTCGAGTATTCAAATCCCTAAGAATCTCCCGGCAAACTGTAGAAATAGAAAAGACATTTCCATTCGTCCCACCGCTGGTCGCCGCGTGCGTGGAGCCCCAGGCGCGGTCGCGGCGGCTGCGGCGGCCTAATCCACTTGCGACAGTTCGCAGTTCGCCCACACTTTTCCGACTGTTTTAAATTTCTAATTCGGATAGGTGATCCAGTTTAAACTTTGTAGTCCAATTTAAGTAGTTCGACGTCCCCTCGAATTTGTTGGCCAAATATTCAGCATGTAAACTGTATATATAAGTGGGTTTGTGAGTATGTTACTTTCAAAATAAAGGAACGATAATTTTAGAATTATAACTAACGTGAGACTCAAACATGTTTAAATGTTTATCAAACGGGTTAATCATGTAATGTTTTGATCCATTTACAGGATCCTCATCATGGAGTAGGTACCCGCTCTAGCAAAGCGCAAGCCCGTAGGTGACACGTCGGGTTTTTAACTACGTGAGTAGGTAACCCGTTTGATAAATATTTGAACAATAATCTTAGGTTAATGATATTACAGGAGAAAATCTTGACTCGTACATTAATTAAAATCAGTTGAATGATAATTTGAAATATATTTTTAAAATGTTTAATTTTCACCGGTCGGCAACCGGCGGCCCGCGGGCCGCATGCGGCCCGCGGAGGGGTAGGCTGCGGCCCGCGAGTCTCCTTGATTATTTTGTATAACGTGTATGTTAAAATTAAAAAACTCATCAAAGGTCATAATCATAAATATTAACAGAAATCGTAATTATAAAACGGAGGCAACAATTATTATTAAATATATGTATTTCGAGTAAGTGGCATGGCAACAGAAAGAGCGGCGCAGCAATACGGGCGCTTGTTGGTTCGTTTTTCCCCCCGCGCCCCTTTCACACCGTTACGTCGGCGCGCGCGATCGCAATGCGTCAGTCGGTAGTTGCCCGCGCGCCACTTGTTACGTTACGCCGTATTGATTGAGCGATATTCGTCTTGCCTACGAAACTGCTTCCATTTGTGATTAATCTAAGTAAGGTAATATATATTTGCTTGCTAGGTACATCTACATTTTCAAAGCTAAAATGCGTGTTTATAATGCAATAATAATACTCGTACTAACAGCTCGAATTCAATTTATCGGGAGACAAATTAACTTTATTTGCAATAATAAAACATTCAATTACTATGTAAGCTGTGTTCCGGAATGTCTGAGTCTCCATTATTATTAGAAATCTGATTTTCGGGTGCAACATGGTGAGATATCGTAGTCTTTACTGAGGTTTATGGAATATAACGTAATCTGACTCTTATTCAACAATATCAGCTGTGGAATCCCAGAACATATATACTTATTATGTATGTACGTTTTTAGAAAATTAAGTGAAATAAGTGAGATGAAAAATCAGCCCGTGCTGCACCGCAAAACCCGATCTCTAATTATTATTTAATGATTATGATTATTGTTTATTATTAATATGCGTATAGTGACTAAAAACCGCAAGTTTAACAACCATTTTACTATAGAAAAAAATACTAACTGCTATTGATAGGTAATTCAACCGTTGGCTAGTAGAATCCGAAAAAAAATGTAAACAAATATAGGTGACGTTCAATTGAATTTGTTGTCTTCGACAAATATCGTGAAACATATTCGTAGGTTTATATTTACGTTAAATATGAATAATTTTAACTAAAAATGTATGTGTATGGTTTTGTGTGGTTTTAGATTAGTAATAAGACCGATATGTTCTGAAAGAAATGAAATGATAATGTAATAATGCAAATTTTTAACTTTGTTTACATTTTTTCCGATTCTACTGGCGCTCGGTATAATATTTACAATACGGTTTTTGAATTCATGTTTTGCCAGAAATATTGAAATGTATAATTATTGTGTATTGTTATAGGTAGCTTTTGCGTGTTGTGTGAGACTAACTTTTACTAATGGCATCTCGAAAAAGAAAATTGGTGGAGGAAAATAGAGCTTTTAACGATGCATGGACTAATTTGTATTTTTTTGTCGAGTTCAAAGGAAAACCATTGTGCTTAATATGCCAAAAAACGATTGCTGTTCAAAAAGAATACAATATAAAAAGACACTATGAAAGTGAACATAGAGCATTTGCATGTCTGGAGGGTGACATAAGAAAAAATAAAATAACTTCATTAAAGTCATCGCTAAAAACCCAACAAAATATTTTTAAGACACAAGTTGACAATAACGCCTCCGGTGTACGAGCGAGTTTAAGGGTCGCAGAAAAACTAGCGAAGTCAGGACGATCGTTCACTGATAGCGAGCTGGTTAAGGAATGCGTTTTGTTAATGGTCGAAGAGGTGTGTCCAGATAAAAAAAAAATTTTTGAAGATATTAGTTTATCTGCAAGAACGTGCACTCGGCGTACAGAAGATTTAGATAAAAATTTAACTGAACAACTTGAGGAAAAGGCACGGTCTTTTCAATGGTTTTCATTGGCCACTGATGAAACCGACGATGTTTCAGATACTGCACAATTGCTCATTTTCATTCGTGGCATTGATGAGAAGTTTAACGTTTTTGAAGAGCTTTTAAAACTTGCAAGTTTGAAAGGAACAACTACAGGGGAAGATTTATTCCATAAACTTGAGGAAGCGTTGGAATGTTATCAATTACCATGGCATAAATTGGTAAGTGTTACCACTGATGGCGGCAAGAACATGAGCGGGCAGCATAAGGGCCTGGTAGGCAGGATAAAAACGAAGTTAGCAGAGGTGGGTTGCGAAAATCCGCTTTTTTTTCATTGCATTGTCCACCAAGAAGCACTTTGTTGCAAAGTTCTTGCATGGAAAGAAATAATGGACGTCGTGGTATCTACCGTCAACTTCATAAGAAAAAATGGGTTGACGCATCGTCAATTCCAACAGTTTCTGTTAGATATAGAGGCCGATCACCAAGACGTCCTGTATTATTGCGAAGTAAGATGGTTAAGCAGGGGTGCAGTACTAAAAAGATTTTTCGACCTCAGAAGAGAAATAAACCAATTTATGATTTACAAAGGAAAACCTGTTCCGGAACTGACAGATCCTCAATGGTTGATAGACCTTGGGTTTTTGACAGATTTAACCAACGAGTTAAATTTATTGAATACGAGGCTTCAAGGCAAAAATAGACTTATATGCGATATGCACACAGACGTTAAGGCTTACCAAATGAAGAACAAATTGTTTGTTAATCATATTAATGAAAAAAAATTGGACCATTTCCCGAACTGCAGAACTGCTACTGAAGAAATTGGAATTGATTTTGCTTGGAGTAACCATAAAATGAAATGCATTTTATTGGATTTGCAAAATCAATTTAATGAGAGGTTTGCTGACTTCGAAAAAGTAGCAACGAAATTGAAGATTTTTTCAACTCCATTTACGGCAAATATTGAAGACGTACCAAGTTATTTGCAAATGAATATAATCGATCTTCAATCAAATGAATCGTTGAAGAGCGCGTTTCAGGAAATGAATGATAAAATCAATTTTTATGGCAGTTTACCGTCAAATTTCAAAGAATTGAAAACGTTTGCTCAGCAAATTATTTCTATGTTTGGTAGTACTTACATATGCGAGCAAACGTTTTCAATTCTAAATTACAGAAAAAATAAATATTGCTCGCGCCTCACAGATGATCACTTGAGTGCCATCTTGAGAATATCGACTACCAACATGGTGGCAAACATAACTAATATAGCCGGAAAAATACAGTCTCAAAAGTCACACTAGCTGACTTTTGAGAATGTACCTACTTGACATCATAGAGACAATTTTTTTTCTTACAAATGTGATAAGTTTACTAAGTAAAATGCTTTCTTTTTATTTCTTTCTAATGTTGATCTCAGTTTAACAACGAACGAAGTGCCAATTTAGTTATTATATTTATGTTATATTTTGTTACTGTTCTGTGTAAAATTAAAATTTTAATGAAAAAGGATTTTAGTTTTTTAATTAGCTTAAAGATGGGTAAGTAGGCACTTGCAATTAATGGTATGTTAGTCACAGTCAGGCGAAATGAACGCACGAAATAAAGGCCTAAGACTAGGTGGCTCGAGAAGCCATTGGCTGAAAACAGCGAATGATCGTTCGTTGTGGCGATATTGAACACATCGTTGTCAATAAGACTGTATTTGCATAAAAAAGTATATTACTACTAGAATAATATTATCCTTGTAGTTAACGCACCATGTTTCGGAGAGCCTAGGTCTTCATTATCAAGCTCTAAGCCTGCGTTCACGGTCCACCACAGTCATTAAGACGAGAAATTACCGGCTTCCATGCCGTGCGTAGTGACTAAATACACTTGAATTTAACCGTTTAGTTAAATTTAGTTATTATGTTGTCTCACGAAAGTTTAAATTCAATTATTGGACCCTTATTTCGTCCTTATTGACAACGGATAGGTAATGTAAGTTTTTTTTCAACATAAACAACAGATTAACAAAGTGCGGCCCGCGTCAATTTCAGCAACTATTATGTGGCCCTTGGCTGCTAAAAGGTTGCCGACCCCTGATCTAAATGTTTGCAGAATTTTCTATTAAAAAATACATCGCTCCGACCCGATTTTAACTGCGAGTGTAGTTACTTCAGTGCCCATTCAATCTCCCGTTAACACCAAGCCACAATTCTTACTTGTAGGATTGCAATGTGCTTCTCATAAGCTGCCGCTGTGGGATTAACACAGACTTCCTCTCTGCCCGTCTCGCTTAAACTCGCACATTAGTGAGAGCGAGAGAGATAGGAAGTAATGAAAACAAACTCACGACGCTAGCTCATGGTAAGTACACAGGTGCATATTAGGTCATAACTCGTGGGCTGGCGCAGCCCGCAAGCCCAGGGGACTGTTACCCAACGCCGAGATGCAGTGGGCTTTGCTTACACTATGCCTGCAGACCGCAGGAATCGCAGAGTAAAGCAGCATACAATGAAGGTTACAACATATAATAGTCATTTTAGCAACATATTCAGTTATCGCCGTATGAAAGTTACTAACCAAACTTTTAACTATCGGTACTCAATGTAACGACAGATACATAAGTATTTTTGTTTACGAAGTACATCCCAGCTATAAGAGGATACATAAAATAAAATTTCAATCAGAAATTCAAAATTAAGTAATCAGTAATTATAATTATTTAACGTTTCGATTAACAACGTACATTTTTTTTATATGGTTCGCGCGGAATGTGAAGATGTCAGCAAGGCATGGCAATATAATATAATTTTTCCTTCGTTTTTCGAACAAATTCTGTCTAGAAGTATATTATGTAAGTAGGTAATAATTGCACACAGCCTATTTTTCACTCAAAGTTGCTTTGACAAAATTGGAGTAAGGTTTCCGTTTCAGCATAGGCATGTCTTCTAAAATATTATTCATTGCCTAGTTCTGTATATCTACCTTTTTTCGTTTTTTCTTATGGTGACACATTTTAATCAAACACAAATAATCATCACAGCGTAACCATCGAATCAAATTCAGAAATTCCAAATCGGAGTTAACGTAGTTGATCAAATTGATTGAATACGAATACGACAATAGCAGTTTGCGCCTGAACAGTGTAAGATAGCAGAAGACAGGCGAGGGGCCTCTGCAACATTAATGATCGCAGGCGCCGCTCATTGCCGCGATTGGGCCTCGTGAATTAGTAACCCGCACGGGACCCCCGTGCCGCGCCGGCACGGAATTAATCTACAGAGTGACTATACCTATGTACCTGTTCGATCGTAAAATTAATTGATTGTTAATAACTACCCGTGCCTCCTCTTTTAAATACCTATACTGTCATGTGAGGTAAACTAACGCAGTGGGTAAGCAATCAATCACATATATTTTTGGATAAAATAATAACAACGAAATATCGCCAACACATGAAGCTACGCACTTATCTCAGACGTCAAAAATAGTGACCATAATGTGAAAAAAACTGTTTCTGTATTTTATCACAGCCGACCTACACTACCTTCCATCATTCGTTTACCTACATAAATAAGAAACTACGAGAATAGGATTAAAAATCATATAAATAATCACCAAATTAAAAACTTAAAAAAACTGACTTCAACCGATTTCTCCAAAAAACCCCGATTTGATTCTATCATTGGTTTCCTCAAATCCTACTTTCTGAATGCAAATTCTTGTAAATGAATGAAAATGACTAAAAGCGCCATACATGTATCTATAACATTGGAAGAGATCCCCCGATTTCTCCAAGATCTCTTCATCAGACCCCAACTTGGTGCCAACGGAACCATCTCGCGGTAATACACGTTCGATCGCAAAAATAAATTTTAAACTCGGTTCATGATTCTCGGAGATATCAGGTAACATACATAAAACAAAAAAAAATCTGTCGAATTGAGAACCTCCTCATTTTGTCGAAGTCGGTAAAAAATGCATTAATACCATTAGAGCTTTTTGATTTGCGTTGCTTCTGGTGCACACTTGCATTTGATTATTGCCTCAGCATAGTTAATCCAAAACCATTGTTAAAATGCTTTCTTATATAGGTTAACTGACGTGTGCAGTCCAGGTGTACAGTTCGTCACGACGGAGATATTAAATACATCCCGGTGGAGTGGGCGCGGCGGGCGGTCGGAAAGCTCTAAGGCTGCCGCTAGATTTCCCGCGGGAGCCCGTTAATTTTCTGCCGCCTTGAGCATAGTGCCCTCTGGGGGCACGCTACCTTTCGCGCAGCCATTCAAACTGAAGGTGTTATTCCAACGTACTGTACTAGATATGGACTGGAGCCGCTATACCTCTCTTGAGGAAACTTTTCACGAATAAAAATAACGGCACACGCTCGGAGACTACGTAAACCTCGTTAGTTACTCGATACGCTACTCATACTCCTTCCAGGCAGATAGCTCGTCGAAAATGAAAATGAAAGTTGCGCTTTTAAAGTTGATAAAGGTCATCGTATAGCAGGCGCGAGTTTAGAGAAAATATTGAAATGCCTGGAAAGTTGTATGACCAGCGGGCCAATGTCATTAGAAAGTTTCCCTTGCGTGTTAGTTCACGGACAATGTTCGATTACAAATATTACAATGTTGTTGGATGTGTAATAAAAATGCAAAATTGTAGTATTTCATTATTCAGTGAAACAAATCAAAACTACTTAATTTACAAATCGCGCTGTACAAGATTCGTACCTACAGATAACATTTCTAGGGTTCCGTTGTAAAGTTTCGACATCTCCGTATGTTTGTCTACAGCACAGCAGCTATGTATAGGTATAAATAAATAAATAAATAAATACTAGTGTGTGGCGCTGTGGCGTCGTTGAATGTGAATAGGTATTTTAAAAAGAATGAGGATCTCTTAAATAGTTTATTCTTCAAGTCAATATTGATACCGTGTCACACATACATTTTCTCGTAGCTACTGTAGATCTGCCCTCAGTGACCCAAAAATAATTTCCACCCCGTATATTTAATATTTATACAAATAATCGATTTTGTAGAAATCTTACTCAATTATGAGTGTACCGTTTATTTTCATAATTCATTGTATTTTTATAGGCTAGCAATAGAAAGTCCTTGAACAAAAAAATGCCACTTTGTTCCCTCCTAGCAGGGAAGAAAATTAAGGCCCGTATTCAAATAGGCGGAATGAAAAAGCTTTTTATTCTACTTATCAAAAGGTACTTCTAGTACCTCATAAGTACACATTTTGGTTCGTTGGATAGATACTCTTAGCATAACTTATATGTAACTAACTACATATATATAAGATAAAGTTATCCGCAGTCATCAGCAGACGTTATCAAATAATACGAAAAGCCGGAACCGAACAACAGAATTAGGATTAAGCACACTGTACAAGTGTACAATAGAATCGGTTTTCCCGTCTGCCGTCTCCCATATCATTGTAACGAGACTCAACAATATCGGTAGTGGTGAGCCTTGCATGTGTGTGTGCACGGGTCTGAGGAAGTCCCTAGGGACGGAAGGAACTGCGGCCGAAGACTGCCACCTGGGACCGCCGTTGGGGGGGCGGGATAACAGAGCGAGGGCTCTTATTAAGGCACTGTTGATGCCAAGACCTAGCAATAAAACCTAAACTGAACTCCCATGAGTAAACGTTGAACACTTTCAGTAATTAGCAATTAGGTGGTAAGCGGCGAAACAACGCGGCCTCCGGTCGCGGGTCATCCCTTGCGGCCTGCGGCAGGCGGCTGGCTGATAATATCTAAATGCCTAATGGCTGGTGGTCCTGTGACGAATGTATCGGGGCCGCCCCCCGCGCGTCGCTCCCCCTCGCCACTATGTGATAATTCCAAACGCTGCGGCCGCGCCACCTGGGATCTACCAGGGTCGGATCTAGGTTGAAATTTTCCATTCTTTAACGTTATTTTAATTCTTATTTGCCAACAGCAAAATATATGAATAAGATTACAAAAATAATGTTGATGATTACGTAAAGATGACATCATATTTCTGAATTACTTTTATAGTCTGATAATCGGTACGTAAGTAAAACCCTAGTAGATAATCAAAGAGTGTCACTTTAAACAGAACTTACTTAGAATAAATTCCTTTGATTAGGTAAGTTTTAATGAAATACCTACCTACTCTACTGCCTTTTTAGTAATAGATTCAGTCCTGAACGTGCTCCTATGTATTAAATGCGGCTGTAAATCCCATGACAACCAGTCCTTGAGTTGAATGATATTGCAATTAGGTGAGCTAAGCAATAACATTAAAATAATATATTTAGGCAGGTAACTATTATGTTATTTATGTAAATGTTTAGGACATTTGCTAAAATCATGATTCTTTCTATAAAGGGCTAAAGAATTAAATAAGAAAAAGGAAAGTGCAAAATGACTCCCATCCCCGAATTAACTTAAATATATCTGTCACATAAACGTTAGCTGTCCTTTTATTTCATGAAAAACCTGTGCATGTGATACGAGTATACAGGGTTGCCAGTGCCATTTAGTACCTATAATGTATCCATGCATGAACATACTGTCACGGGTGTCACTTGTTAGTTTTAAGAATAGTCTTAAGTTTATTATCATTATTTTTGGTGACCCTGTAAATCAGCGGCGTGGCAATTAGCCATGACACAATGCTGCGTGGCAACCTTTTTGGTGTGTTTATAATTTTATCAATTTCTTTGTAAGTGTACTACCTTAAATAGGTAATCGCCAAATAAATAATAATTTAATTAATTAATTTTAATTTATATGGAGAGAAGGATAGATAGTGATAATTTTATCTGACGGGTATATTTAAAAAGAGACTGTGAAACAGGCCGTAAGTCTATTAAACATATAATACCTAATACCTATCACTACGGCCCGGGCCAATATAAAAAAGTTCACCGATTATGACAACATCAAGAAAATCACAATTCCGCATACGTGAACAGAAAGCTGAAATTATAATTTAAAAGGCTTTGGTGAAGCGTCCCTAAACTGGGCTGTGAGTAAGTATGTCTCGCGCTTAAAGGTGAACGCTTGCTATGTCAATACCCGTTCATTCCCATAATCGAGGTAGGTATTCGGGTCAGCTAGATGTGACGAGCTGTTCGCAGGAATGTTCGGCAGTGTGGACGAGGCGCGCGGCGCGGCGCCGCCGGCGTCGGCCCCGAATTCCGCATGCACCCGCCGATCGAACGTCGGCATTTAATTACCCACGTACCGGACAAAACCCGGCCAACATTGCTGGCATTGTCCTGCTAACTTACCCCAGAATAACTTACAAACGTTTGGCATTCTGCGATTGAGATATGCGGAGAGTTGTCAAGTTGTGTACTGTTGGCGTGAATGGAAACGTGCGGAAACTTGGGCGATGACGCTATTGGTATGAAATACATACCTATAATCGGTGTTAATGGAGAATTGTTTCGCGAAAAAAAGTATCACAACAACTGGAATACTTAAGAAATCGACAGTAATCCAGTTATGTTACCCGGTTATTTTTTTCGACAATTTGGCGAATTCTTTAGATTTATGGCAAAAATATTTCAGTAAATCCGTATACAAATAACCTGACATTTAACATCGCGCACGAATTTAATGAATTATAATACAACTGGAATATGTTAGAATAAAGAGAAAATGTATTGTGTTGTGCGCGAGTGCGGTCCCTGCGGGCGGGTCCCCCGGGAGCGCGCCCGCGCGCCCAACTTCGGCTCCGCGCGCCCCCTCCGCGCGCCCCCCTCGCCCCCGTAGAGAATACATTTTCGCAACACGAGTGCTGGCCTAACAACGACTCTGCGACAAACCACTCGCTGGGAAAAATTACTCATTCTCCTACGTTATGTGTTGAACATTATCCGTTTGTTCGCTAGAACAAAGAACCCACCTTGTCGGCCATTAGAAACCACTGAAGAAACTACAATAAAATAGGAACAATAGCTAATTCACTAAAATAATAAGTAGTAAGGGTGCCTTGAGGGAAGCAGAAAGTATCAGTCATATGAGAAACTACGCGATTGTCTCGACCGCAGCGGCTTTATAGACGACAATGAGAAACACCTCTACAGTAATAAACTCTTCCAGAAATCGACCGTTCCGACAGTCAAAGTAAATAAATACCAGCTATAATATAAGAACATTTTGTTGTTGTAAGTTATTCTACTTCTTACGACCGCCATAAAAGCTAAATTATCTAGGTGGCATAAAATTACAATGTCAACTGTGCGGGATGGTAAGTACTGTTTTAAAAACTCCTAAAGTCATGAAACATAAAGTGGAGGTAACGACGGCCGATGATGGGCCACCACGGCCAATTTATTTATAATCTCGGGTGCAGAATCGGGTACGAATTAGCATGTAAATATTTGAAGTCCAAGGAAGAAGGCTGGTGGAGATTTATCGTGAGGAGCGCGCGATAAGCGAGGACAGGTCGTAAAGCACCGGGAGGCACCGCGTTAGCCGCCGCAGCACACCCTTTGACGAAGTAGTAAAAAGAGCATTAAACCGCAGTAAAAACGCATCTCCCACGCTGGAGGCCGCTCACTCACGACCGAAGCTCTACCGCCGACTCCTTATTTAGTGAACCTTATGAATTTCAATGAAGATATAGTAATAAAGCCCACTCGATCTTCATCATTCTGCACGAATATTAATAAGCTGCCCTCATTGGGCTAGCTAACGGTTTCATTAAGAGTCTTCTTGAATTATTCTTTTTAAATTGAATTACCTGACGTCAGATTATTCATTAAGAAACTTAAAATGTATAAATAAATCGAATATTTACATCTAAAGTAAAGAGATACAACATACCAGCCATTTCAGTGTCCCATCGATCGGTTGTTTCCATTTGATTTTCCTCCGCATCACCGCTGTCTGTAATAAAACAATAAGCTGTTATAAGATTCAGAATACTAAGTGATGTAAGTAACGTGTGATATAGGCATTCCCAGAGCTAATACATCACTTTATTAACAATTCGGATCTGTCACGTCGCGCTCGCGCGCTGAGCTGCGTTCCATCGGAGATTGGAGTTAGGCATACACGTAAACCCGCGTTCGCACCATAGCACCGAACGACTGGAAATTAAGCTTTATGTACATCACGTTCCTATGAGACTCAGATTTAGGCTGTTACGAATCATTCAGTGAACTTCGACGAGCCTCAGAGACAATGAAATGTCAACACCGATTCTACCGACGGAAAATATCACGCACATAATCCTAGAAGTCCTGGAACAATGGATGCCAAATATTGGAGTAGGTACTTTATTTACAAAACAAGGTAGGTGTAGGTACAATTTGTGTAGATAAATTAAATCTAACTAATTTATCTACCTAACCTATTTGGAGCACTTAGCCATACCTATTGGCCTGTATTCGTGTATTTATTTTTCAACGCTTCTTGATGAAAAAGTCAACGTCGTCAACGAATGGTGAAAGTTACATCATAAAGTCCTTTTCAAATCTCAACGAGTTCCACTCGGGCTCGACGCTGTGTTAAGAAGGATGCAATAAATTATTATCCTACCAATGTCGATTTTTTCCTGGTGCAGTCTCCTCATGTTTAAGAATTATGTATTGTTGACAAATATAGTAAAAACTAAAAGTCATATACATATTTGACTAGATGAGCACTAAATCTCTAGCTTTGAAGCGCTATACCTATGTAATAAAAACCTATCGTTTTTAATGCAAATTAATTATAATTTGAGTTTTTTGATAAATTGATTAATTATAATTTGAGGTTAGTTATAACTTAATTTTATCATAATAATATTTTTAGAAGGTAAATACCCATAATCGCCACGCTGGGCAAGCGGATTGGCAATCGCAGTAATGTGTCCACTGTGTGTGCTTGCCCAGCGTGGCAATTATGGGCATTTACCTCCTAATGCGTCTATACGCATAGTTAATAGGAGAGGCCTACGTCCAGCAGTGGACTAACATTTTTACCTAGGACAGCACCCAGTTTATTAGAATAAGTAGGCTTTATAATGCGTTTGTTTATTAAGTACGCCCTTCACTCGCGTCCCTAGGGAAATGCGTAGGCAGGGCGAAGCAAGTCGATGATAATGTAAATGCATCCGACTGGCCTGTAATTCCGATCAGAAACCAAGTTTAACACCCCACCAGTGTAAGCTTACCTTCGAAATCTATTACAGTTTATGAATATCAGGGATCATATTACTAGCTGGACAGCTAGAAAATCTGAATTTGTTAGGGATGGTTGTAATAAGGTTCTTCGCCCCTTCTTTAAGACAATCCGCAAGAGGACGTCAGTTTTTGAAACGCACAGGATTCACAGGAAGCGTTAAAAAGCTTTTAGATGTTACATGATAAGTACATAATATATAATATAAATACAATTTCAATTAAACAGTAGGTACATAAAAGCCCTAAAAACAGCAGATGCAGATTTTTTTTGTAATATACTCCCCGGGATGAATCTATAACTATTGAGGTTTTGTAACAATTTTTTAGGACTTCTATTTTAGTCTCTACCTTCTTCTCCATGATCCACATAAATACGCGTGGAAGTGGATAAAAATGACAACGATGACTGATTGAAACATCGAAATAAGTACCTAGAGAAGAGTGATAAATATGTAAATGATTAATGATCAAAAGGCGTAGTCAGTTTTTGTGAGTAGGCTTTTGTATCTATAAGACAATCGATTTAGTTGCTAACGCGTGATTCTGTATCAGCAAAGTCTAGCTAATGTTTAAATCGAACAAATAGGCGGTATTCGGCGTGCGGCGACTAATCTGACGATAGATGAGATGAGCACGATGCGCAGTGAATTGTGTGCGCCAGCGAATGCGCCTGACACTTGACAAAGTGCTGGGTGCGGACGCCACCGCAACTGCGATTAAATCAATTTTCATTGAGTTATTGCTTCGATACTGGCTACCGCATATTTTAAAACCGTCATCTCGGTTTGCGCATCTCAATATATAATATCTATTTGCACGCGTATGGATTACAGTAACTATTGTTTAATTCAGCAATGATATTAATCTTGAAAACAAGACTGCGCCCGACTGCCTGTCGTGGGTAAAATAAAAAAAATCTTGTCTATTATCAGAATAAAAATGTGTTTCAAAAGTAGGTATTTTATAAGTATTAAACATTACGCCGCGGTGGCAATAAAGTTTCTATTTGCATGACCCGTTAAACATATGAAGTGATAATGTGATGAAAATAGCACTAAATATTAACTACCTACTGACTTTTAAATATCAAGTCAATGGCAAGGAAAAGGTTAACAAACAATGCTATTTTGGTGTTGAGCCCATCACTAACAAAGCCTCTCATTCATTCCTGCCTGTCATTCGCACTTCGACTTCACAATTCGCATTGCACCCATAGCAGCAGCGCAGTCCGGCCATACGTCATCTGTTATCTGCGCCATGTGTCACTGTCCACTGCCTACAATCCACAGCCCAGCTATGTTATTCGCAAACATATCTTGTCCCGTTTCACAACTCGTCGCTAGTTGACCGCAGGATTCGCAATGTTCGTGCGTAAGGTTATAAGTGCTGGTCTCTCTGAGGCTTCGCAATAAATGAACTTTGTGAATAATAGCGCAGCCTGGTCGCTGACGATGCACGACACGGCCAGGACGACCGAATATGCAAATCGGTGGTACAAGATAATGTGGCGTTCAAATTCAGTCGGTTTCGCTGAAATCGCTGGAGCCGCGTTTAATTCTCAACTCAATGTACCTACATATACGTAGCCAGAAGATAATATAGATCGAGATCAACCAAATAAAACTGATGGTGACAAAAATATTTAGAAAACAATTAAATGTAGGCACCCACAACAAATAAACAGAACTGGACAGAACAGGTACAGGGAGTCCGACGGCAGATTTCCAATTTTAACTTAAAATAAAAAATAACGGCTTAAGCTAGAAACTTTATTAATATCTCAAAACATAGATAACAAATGCGGATTTAGTTATTTAAAAATAATATCGTCTAAATGTCGTCCTTCTACACGTGCACACTCCTCGAAACGGAGCCTCGTTTTTTGTATCACTCGCCGCAGCATATCCTGCGAAATGTTGCTGATTTCACTAATGATATTTTTTTTTAAATCACCTATAGACCGTGGGTTATTATTATAAAGTCTGATTTTGAGATACCCCCATAGGAAAAAATCCATGGGGGTCAAATCAGGCGATCTTGGCGGCCACGGGATGTCTCCAACAAAGCGGCTTATTTATTTTTTAGGGAAATACTCGCGAAGAACATTCATTGACACTGTGGCCGTGTCGGGTGTAGCACCATCCTGCTGAAACCACGTGTATGACGAATAAGATGGATGTTCTTGCAAATTAGGCAAAAAGTAATCCACTATCATCTGTCTATAGTTGTCACTATTCACATTAACTGCCTGATCCCTTGAAATTTCAAAAATTTTCGTGGATTTTCTTGCAAACTCCGTTAACACTCAAGATGTTTTCTGGCGTCCTTGTGTGTCGGTTTGGGCCTGATCTCGGAATGTTTTGTACTGAAGAAGTTTTTCGAAACTTTTGCACCCATGATCGAATCAAATTTACACTCGGCCCGTTACTTACACGACGAATATTGAAATGTAAACAAAATTGTCGGCGTGCAATAACTAACGAATCATTAGCTTTAAAAAACGCTTCAATTGCATAAGAACGGTGGTGTTCTGACCATTGACACATGTTGAAAACAAAATCCGCAATATTCAGTAATGTATTCCCGCCAAATGTCAAAACCAACGTTTTTTTTTAAAAAAAATATTTGAATTTGAAAACAGAAATCTGCCACCGGACACCCTGTATTATCAATCCGCGGTTAGAATGGGATTGGAATGTACTGTTGACACAACAGTGTGTAAGTCAATTTAGGATATATTCATAGTTATTCATATATTAATAGTTTAAGTGCCAGAGACTTACAGACAATAGATTAATTAATCACTAACTACATCTATAAACAAGTCCTTTCTTGGTAAATGTTGTGTAATTTGTTGTGTCAACAGTACTTCCAAATCCCTTTCTGATTCCGGTTTGAATAATATTTTATTTATTTTTATTTTATTTATTTTTCCACACTTACATCTATCTTTACAGGTATTTATTAAACCTAAGACAATAGCGTAACTATTAACATTATAATTATATATTGTTTACCATAGCAAATATAAATTATACTAAATTATTGCGCATATAACACAATGTGTACAAAGTGGACTTTGAGAATTCCAATGCTATGCATAGGTATTTTTTGTTTATCATGTCTATTATCTAAACGATTTAAATCCGTATAATCATTTTGATGGACAAGCAACTACGGAAGCCTACACTAACTAATAAGCATGCGATGCCAAATATGCTATTGGCTTGGCCGTCATTGGAGGTAACTATGCAACCGAGGTCAATACCTATAGGTATAGCAGGTCAACAGGCAACTGAAATGAGCGTTCGCGTTCCCATACATTTAGCGTACCTTCAAATCCGTCTTCAACATCAGCTCTCTCAACATCCTCCTTGTCCTCATCCTCCTCATTGTCGCTGCCGTCGTTCAGCTCCTCGCCGTCGGCAGCTTCATCATCCGCGTCTGTCTCTTCCCCGCTCCCCTCTCTTCCTTCTTCGTCCCACCCCTCTTCTTCCGCTGTTAATGAAAACATAATCAAAATGGAATATCTGGATCTGGAGGCCTATCTAAAAATCAAGTGTTTAGATAGTCATTCGTACAGAAGTCATTGATACTGTGAATGACTTACTATAGCCGTAGGTAATATGACTTTGCAAGCATCGATAAAGTTAGGTTTTTCTCGATACGTAAAGCAGGCCATTGCGTGCATGCATTACGAAGGTATCGAGTAAAACCTAACGTATCCTTTACATTCCAACTCATGGTATCGCTACTGATACTTAATATTTCGTTTATTTTAAAGCTTTTAAAGGTGTATTTTTTGAAAGGTTACGCTTAAACTGGCAAGGCGACTTTTGGAAGAGTATCTTAATCTACTGTTTCTACAGTAAACGCTTTCGGATGGAAGTTAAACTCACGTCTTGCCAAACGTATAGGTACCCTATCGCCCTCACAATTTTGTTTGTGGAATAAAAGTAGTGCCTGCGTCCCCACATAATAGCGTTCGTAAGTAAACTTTATGATCAAGAAACACCCCATTACATTGTTATCTGCCATAATAGTAATATTGTTGTGAAATTCCAATTTCAGTAAACTGTTTTGTGAAAATTGTTGCAATAAAATATAACTAAACAGTGGGGAGGAGAGGTGTACTATTATCACGAGAACGAAATAAGGAAAGACAGGCGTTCCTAGAAACTCATTTTACAAATGTTATAATTATTGACCAGTGATTTCGTTTCGGCCAAAATTTAAGTACTAGTATTACTTTATGTATGTGAGTCCGGTGGCTTTTCTGTAGTCGTACGTACCTACAGCTCGCATTCTTCAACCGATACCTTTGAAATTTCATTAGTAATGTAAATTAGCAGGTTCGATATTGCAATGTTTATGTTATGTAAAATGTTATCTTTTGTAATTTTGATTTCGTAACACCGAAGATACGTTAGCTGTAAACGTCGGTGGTTTGACTAATACATATGAAAGTAAATACGTATTTAAATTATTGTCGCGAACCCATTAAACTAATTTAATTCAATCCACGGCGCAAACTAATAAAAACTTGTATGTACCCACTACCCACTGCCAATGTACCCGTAATCACCGTAAAGTATTCAAACAAAACATGATGTTAATTAATAAAAGTGGCCATAAAACTAATTAGAATAATGCAGGCATCGCTCAGCTGCGGAATGTGCGTCGGAGGACAAATCAGAGGCACTCGCGGGGAACATTGGCACGAGTATGGCCGCCACCATAACTACACGTGGTGGATAGCAAACTGAAGTTGGCCGAAGGACAAAATGATCAAAAGGTTTGGTTTGATCTCTTTAAGCTTGTGACAACCAAAGGAGTCGGTTTGCTCACTGACGGTGTGTACACTACACCCCATGGGCCTACTGAGTTACGAGATGAGCAAGATTTGTCTTTTTAGGGTTCCGTAGCCAAAATGGCAAAAACGGAACCCTTATAGATTCGTCATGTCCGTCTGTCCGTCTGTCCGTCTGTCACAGCCAATTTACTCGGAAACTATAAATGCTACAGTAACGAAATTTGGTAAGGATATGTGTTGTATAAACCGCTACAGGAATGTGATACTAAATTGTAAAAAAAACCATTGGGGTGGGGGCCCTCCATACATGTAACTGAGGGATAGAATTTTTTTTTTAGTTGTACATAAGCGTGTGGGGTATTAATAGAAAGGTCTTTGAAAATGATATGAAGGTTAATACATCACATTTTTATTTAAGCAAATCGTTTTCGAGATATCAGGTCTCAAAGTCTGAAAAATGTGTCCCCCCCCCCCTCTATTTTTTAAACTACGCGATATAAAATTCTGAAAAAAATATATGTTATGCACATTAATAAACTCTATCAACGATTTTTGGTTTGATAAAATTATCTCCTATAGTTTTGGAGGTAGGTTGATTTAACTGTATTTTTTTAATAATAAATTGATAATGGTACGGAACCCTTTGCGCGCGAGTCCGACTCGCACTTGGCCGGTTTTTATAATATAGGCTTTATGCGACTGGGAGGAACATACGGAGGCGTACTTTGTGAATACAATAATTTGTTAATAAAAAAAAAAAAACAAAAAGAAAACATAAACATAAAATAAAAACTATTAAATCGAACCGACTTTAACAATAAAAAAATCTGCGTAAAAATAATTTATATTTTTTTTTACTTTAAATTACAACATTTTGAGTAGGGACTAGGGACACTAAACACCTGCCTTGTATTTGTGACCTACCTATTTCTAAAACTTGTCATAATCGGCAGTCACACACATTTTTATACTGCTCAATGCTAGCAAAGTGCATCTAGTAATTGAGTTCGAGTAGGTACCTAGTGGATCCAAATGGTGGGTACAGATTTTACCAGTTCCAGCATCATGCCATTATTGGTGCCAATTTTTTTACTGGCGAGAAAATTTGCCGGGCATTGGACTGGAAAAACCCTGATGGGTAGGTTAGGTACCTCGAAGACTAGTATTATTTTATCTGTGTCTCAAAGTGTTTGAGTTCTTGTGCAAAGTTTCATTAATTTCTGACTTCTGGTAATTCTTATAATGTTGTTCTCAATTAACGCACTTGAGCTGTAATTAAATTTTCAAGTCTAAACGTGGCTACTATGGTGGCTATATTGCCACTATACCTATCCACTCACGTGCTTAGATTATATTGACATATAGACTACTGGCCTTTGCATCTATTTCAGACGATTTCAGGTGTAAATGCCCTCAAGACATCGCTTTTGGTGGCTAAATAGACCTATGCGAGAGCGGCAAACTTTGCCACAAGACGGAAGTTCGTGTCTGATGTGCCCCCGAGGTGCCTTTTCCCCTTCTGTCAGCTAAGGTTGCGAACCAGGACCCATCGCAATACTTCCGACCGTCCTCAATGCTTTTTCGCCACTCGAATCGATTCCCCGCAAGCGTCTCCCAATTACGATGGTCAATTTTAAAGGCCGTCATGTCCCTCTTGGCACAATCTCTAAAGGTGCATTCAGACCAAGCGAGCAATCGCTGTTCTAACCCCCTACTCTACGAAATTCGATCGTTACACAAAACGTGATTCGTTGATTTCGTAGAGTGGGGATAGAATAGCGAATGCTCGTTTGGTCTGAATGCACCTCAAAGCGAAGCAATAGCCTCCCAACATCCCTTCTCGCATTCGCTTCTGCACCTAGTATAGTGGTAGTCGAGAAGGTCCCATCCTATAGACTATGATCAAAATATTAGAACAACGAAAGTGAAGCTACTGATTACGTTAGCTACAGTATGAGCATAATTATTAGCGCCGCCAGGGCGCGGGTGGCGTGATTGTGCCTCGTCGCCGCACCCACTGCTCGGTTCCCTGCCCATGCCCACTGACATTCGATTATAATTAAACAGATTTTTCAAATGACACATATCAACAAACCTGTTTAAACTTTCTTTGCCAAACTCCGTCGCCTAATTGGTATAGTGACCCTGTTTAATAAGCTGGAAGTTTCGAATTCCAATCCCTACAAGGCTATTTCTATCTGCGTTTAACTTTTTTTTTTGGTGTCATGGTTTTATTATGAATATGCATCAACTTGTGTACCTACCCACAATATAGGTACAAGTCTTAATTGAACTTACCATGGGATTAGGTCGATTTGTGTAAGATTGTGCAATAATACACCCGCCATCAAAGAAAATAATGCAAACGGGTTTATTTCAAACAGAGTTTTCAAATATGAATCATTTTTATCATCAGAATTTATTCGAATTTTCCTAAATGAATAAAAAAAAATTGTGTTTAAATAAACCAGCAAAAAATGCATGGAAAAAGGGGCATTTTAATCATGACTTGCTATTTTTATATCCATGGAGTTAACTGACGATAAAGTTTGAAATTTTGTGGTTCTATAAAGATATCAAGAAATTTCCAATACTCGTACAATGTCATATAAAAATGGATTCCACATATCCTGCCCGTTACATATTTTATAAATATATCAGAAATCAGTTCATATTATTTGACCGAGAGTTATTTATTTTTTCCTTGCAAATGTAAGATTTCGATAACCCTACGCCGCCGATCTACCTAAATAACATAGTAGTTAGGTTTTAGTTAGGCTAAATACATGACATAGTAATTATCTCGATTAACTAGTGGCTCTATTCATCCATGAGGCAAATACCTCACCTTTATAGGTAATCTAATTAAATATTTCCTGCTTCTCAATCTTCTTATGAGAAGGGTTTTTTCGTAGGGTTATCGAAATCTTCTTATGAGAAGATTGAGAAGCAGGAAATATTTAATTAGATTACCTATAAAGGTGAGGTATTTGCCTCATGGATGAATAGAGCCACTAGTTAATCGAGATAATTATTATGTCATGAGATGTATGCATCTTAACGAGTCACTAGATATATAAATATACATATTTTTATATTGCTCGATTAAATTACATACCTACTAATACATGGAATTTGCCTATTTTTACTTTCGTCGATTTGAAACAGTTTTGTTCCGATACATTATGTTGCTTAAGTAGATGCATTTAGATTTACCTTTATATCATCGCACTCATTCAATAAGGTAGCTACCATTCTATTCATATAAGTTGAAATCAATTTAAAATGGCTTAGTTCCATGCCCCCGGAGACCTAACCCACACAGCGGGCTCTAGAGAGCATCCATCGATTCATTACTACCTACTGGCCTGCCGGCTGTCCAGGCTGAGTTCATACAGTCCCTGAAGTCTACATGCACAGGGTAATTTTACTCCAATTCCATTAAAATGCTCCGTAAATAAGTAATTAACGTCATTTGATTACTGAGAGCAGATATGTACAGACGACGTCAAAGATATCGTTACGGTTTAGGTGCCATAAATATATTTACACAACTTTATTGCCTTGACATTAAGGTCGTGTAAATAAATTTTTGGCACTTAAACCGTAATGATATCTTTGACGTCGACTGTACCTACATGGCTGATGGGTTTCAATACCTACATATTTTCAAACAGACTAGGTAAATAAGGCAAAGTAAGTGAATGAAATATGAAAAATAAGACCAGTGAATAGGAAAACAATCCCATTCCATTCCATTTAAACTGATTTTTTTCATAAACTTTTTATACAGGCAGATTTTTTATTCACCGGCAAAATTGTAGAGGGTTAATGTTAATTCTGATCTGAGGTAATATTGATGAAAATTTACTATGGGACCGACATCAGATACTAGAATCTGATGTTCCATACATTTCCGTCTACTTAATATCTCAGGGTTGGTAAAAAATTACCATGTATACACCGTAGTGACGCAATGACGCAGTTCTTCACATGGCGCTTAAAAGCACGTCTTTGTATCTGAGAAGTTGACCGCCTTATTACTTTCGCTCGTCATCAATCAACTCCAAGTAAAAGACGCGCTTAGCCACTCGATCCTCTGCCATTCTTGAACCTCTCATTCTTAACTGCCGTTGCATGAGGTAGACTTCGATTTCACCCACACTGGCCCCCCGTGGAACTTCGTCGTTCCGAACTCGGTCGGACGAACTGATCTTTAAAATCTTACGGAGGCATTTTAGGTAGAATCGGTCTAGTGTGCGGATTCGACGACGGTATACCGTCCACGTTTCAGAGGACTATAGTTGATTAGGCAATACCACTGCCATGTATGGAGATCTTTGTACCCAGGTCATTACAACATACATCATCACCATCATCAGCCTATGATAGTCCACTGCTGGACGTAGGCCTCTCCTAATAACTATGCGTATAGACGCATTAGGAGGTAAATGCCCATAATCGCCACGCTGGGCTAGCGGATTGGCGATCGCAGTAATATGTCCACTATGATGACGCTGCGGCCCATCATCAATATTTCGTCAAATAATGGTCAGTGACACTTCAATCCCTTAGTCAACTCTTACGACACCCGAAGGAGGAGTTGGGCTGGTGACAAATGTATTCTTACTGCCGTCACCACACGGCTTCAACGACAACATACAACACTGCCTAAATAAAACAATACAATACCTCTTAAATTGAACACGCAGCAGGGAGGTTCAGAAGTCACATTTACAAACAGTAAAAATTTAAATCCTATCTTATATAGATACGTCCTGTGCAGTATCCTTTGTATTATGGGAATAGGCATTTCAGAGGACCGTTTGTTGCCAACGCTCATCTTGCCGCGGGAGAGCTTGTCTCTGAAGAACAAATAACTAATAAATACCCTTACATTTTCATATAAAATGTTTAAAAAATTGCAAATTACTCGATTTAGATTTACATTACGGTAGATCTCTACGAAAGCAAAAGATTCGTGTTGTAAGGTGCGTTGAGATAATTCTGTGGGTCGGAAAAAAGATGCAAATAATTGAACTAAGTTACATACTTATCAACCATCTAA
The DNA here is from genome assembly GCA_025490895.1 of Thaumatotibia leucotreta. NCBI lineage: Eukaryota > Metazoa > Arthropoda > Insecta > Lepidoptera > Tortricidae > Thaumatotibia > Thaumatotibia leucotreta. Next base: position 16,171 of record JALPQI010000908.1, on the reverse strand, counting down.
AAGTGGATCATTTAAAAACATTATTTTAGGGTTTGTTTTAAGTCTTAAATTTGTCCAATTTGTTGTAATCACGCTTTTCCAAAACGAAGTCAAGGTCCACCCGAGGCGAGCTTTAAATGCAAACGAAGACACTGGCACGATATGTGCTGAAGCCTACGATAGCCTGCGCTCGCTAAGCATTCCGTACAAATAACAGTCCTGTCAGGAAACAAAATGGCAAACACACATACATTGTTCGCTAAGAGTACAGTCCACATTTCCACAATCCACAACAGCAATAGCCCATCATAACTTCTCTCTCAGAATGCGACACGCGGGACGCATTCGGCACCAAAGCAACTACACTGCAGCGACGGCAATTCAATTTTCTTACTGACCATATCGGTATTAGAGCTATAGTAATTCATCCCTCGCGCGAAAATAGCCAGCAGGGACACATTAGCGGTATCGGTACGGCCCTTGATTGTCAAGGAATTATTTCCTGGCCCATTTATTTGATTATGGTGATCAGCGCAGCAGCAGAGTGTCATAACACGGCGTAGGTACGTCAAACGTGTCTTTTAGGTAGCTACATCAACATCGCAGTGTGACAACGACGTGTCTTTATTTAATCAATTTCACGTTACATGTCACGGGAAATACTGAGCCGCGGACTAAGCTTGTCTTATCTCCGAAAAGTTATCAAACTAGAAGCTACTCCTTCATAGTCTATAAGCTTCATAATAGTGAATAAAATAGTGAAAAAAGTGAGAAAAATTCATAATAGTGTTATTATGTTTAATTGGTCGATGAATTTATGGAAAAATTGTATCTACATTTTTGTAATTATTGTATAACCTCTACTTTATTTCAATCGTTAATTAGGTAATTTTCTTCGTACCGATAATATCATAACGAATTTAAAATTAGGTAGAGAAATATTTCGTATTGCATCAAACATTTGAAGTATTTTATATAGGCACGTAAACGTGTTTATTGAATATAATTCATGCACTAATTCAATCGTACTGTCTTTTGTTAATTATAACTTTATTATTTTTTTATGTAATATCTTGAACCTAAATTATAATATTCATTACTTATTGGCTACCATTTTGCTTTCATTCTGTAATACAGTAAATATAGTAAAACGTTCGCTAAATAACTAGAACACGATTTACCTCCCTATAGATATAGATAAAGTCAAGGTAGAGAATATAGATAGGTACGCACAAAGTACAAAAAATATGTATACACAACCCTATAGCTATAAGGTCATGCATAAGTACATATTTTTTGCACTCTACCCCCATTTATATTTTTTACCTTGATAAAAACAAATAAAGGGGATTGTCTTATTTGTACAAACAAGACAAGACAATACTGTACCGTATACAAGACGGTACAGTATTTCTATATAAGGGGACGCGATAGCATTGCTCACCATCGTGATTAATGCTTATAATATGGTTTCAGTATTAAGAAGAACTCAAATTGGTAATCGGTATGTAACCTCAATTACGTTAGTACCTACTATTATTTATTATAATTATTACACTGAGCCTTAACAGAGACGCACGCAGACTACCTACACGATCAGTTAGATTCCTAGAATTATTTGTGTAATAACTTTGATTAGGGTCCTAGCCCACTAAACTCGTAATACTCGAGTAATAATATCACAATCGCCGTTCTCCTCATGAGTCATCTAGTCAACCAAACTTGGAAACTGTAATTTTAATGTGTTCAGAAACGTTAGTATTATTCCATGTGGGAATATACCCACGGTCCCACTGGCCTGGATGGCGGCTCCACGTCTCCCGATCTACACTATTCTCTATGCGGGTTCACAGCGCTTGTCGAAAGCAGTGAAATCCTACCAAATCTGAACTCCGACTCCAAATAATAGTAACAAATGTCAGGGTCAAGTTATATTCGCCAACATAATTATATAGAGCAAAAGGTTTGCGTTCACAAGGCAGTTCTTGTTAACTAAATATGTTGTGGAACGCACATGTAGGTTAGGGACATACGAGTAAATATATCTTCATATGGAAATATAATCTCTCATATTATTACTCTGAGACAGAATGGTAAGTACCTACAACTGCAAGTAGTGTATCATAAATGGTTCTTTATCAAATTGTAAATATACTACAGCACATAAATAAAGCCTTTGTATGTTCCTGAACAAAAAACATACGTAAACTCATTTAATAATACCTATTCGATAGTGTACCGCGCTCTTGAAGTAATGAAATTTGTTAACGAAGAATATAGATTTAAAATGTGTTAAATTCTAGTTGACAGAATCTATGCTAATCGGGCCCTAGCCAATTATTGTTTTTTTCTGTTGTGAAAATTTAACCAAATCAGTCATTACTCATTATTACCAAAGGGGTTTAACAGAATATAAAGCGTGCAGTAGTAAATGGACCCTAACATAAATTGTGTTCGTCGCTTTTTCTTCAAGAAAACATGAAAAGGCGATTTCGATATTAGCTATCTAACTATACCAAATGAACAATAGTAACAGTGATTAATTCTCATTAAACAACATCAATTAAACTTAAAAGTTGAACATCGAGCTATTTTCCTGCGAGGGCGGCCCGAGTGGTATTACGATCGCTTACCGAGTCAGTAGTCGCACCATGATCTGCCGCCACGTTATTAACGCGCACTTATTTTCTATACGGCTCACTCGCCACTCGCCCCGATACGCGAGAACGAGCGGGATGGTTCGTATGTCGGCAGCCCATGGCAAGCACACGTTGATCTGGATAAATCGAAGGTTTATTGTACACATTCATAATTATATAGGAAACCAGGATTCTAATGCGTTCTTTATACGTATGCATGGTGATGATTGGCTGTAAGATATTTAGTAGATGGAAAACAAGCAGACTCCAGAAATATTGAAATGCGTTGCTATCCTTTAAAATTGGAAAATTCACTGTGCCAGCGGAGATCTACATGGCTATCAGGAGAGTTCCGTGGGTTCCCCGTTATTAAAACGCTGCATACTCTTTGAATTCTAGCCCGATAGGATGTATGGGTAATTAATGTAATTACCTACTTATGTCTAATACTATACTCCGCTGGATGTTTGGGCTCTATGTCCCCGATTTGTGCGAGATGTCTTTCCTAGGGTCCGTATACCTCTTAAATATTAGGTTGCATAACTACCAATACCAACACATATTGCCTACTGTGCTAGTGAAATATAGGAACATACCTATAATTAACCTTATACTGTTTACAGATTGAATTCTATCGTACCTTCAGCTATGATGGGTCGTCAATGTATTTGCTACCTCGAAACCTGCGTAGTTCTAGACATTTCATAAGCAACAATATCCTATTATCACGAAGCAAGTCATGATGGTATATCATATCCACTGGTTCAGCCGACTAGCTGTCTTCGCAACAGGAATACCCGGGCAGGGCGCGGCACGGAGCCCGGGGCGAGACGGGAGGTCCCTCGGGAGCTGGCCCAAGCTCCGCCGCCCGCTCCCAGCGGGACCGTGGGCGGCGGGCGAGAGCGCGCTCCGCCGGGACGACCCACCACCACCTAGTCTACAGCTACCCGTACTCTGCAAGGTCGGCCACACTCATATTTTTAACAATATCTTTAGACTCCTGAGTCCTGACTTCTAGCAGAGTTTGAATGACAAGTTAGAGTGTCTTCATAACTTATACGACTCAAGTTGCTTTCGAGGAACTACCCGCCTTTTTATATAAATTTTGATGTAAACCTAATTATGTTTGTCGCCTATTCAGTAGTTTCTACATTCTACGACGTGTCATATTATTCAAACGAATCTCATTAAATTTTATGAGGTAAGTAGTCCGATAATTATAAAATTTTTCATTGTTAATTAACTTTCTGGAAGTTTAAAAGCCAGTGGAGGGTTTGGGGGCAAGAAATCTGCAGCTAGTAGAGATACAGGAGCAATGCGAAAATAACTTATAGTATTCTGTCCTTGTTGCTCTGGAACTTGGCGCACCTACGGTAGATACCAACATTTGACATACGATGTAAGAAAGTCTCTGTTATAAGAATAGTTATTCGTTATACAAGGGTGCAAAGTTGTATTTTACCCCCAAGTATTATTAAGCACGAGCGAAGCGAGTGGTTCTAAAATAGAATCCTGAGCGTGGCGAGAGTTTTAACATACGAGAAGTAAAATACGTAACAAATTTGCATTGGTGTGTAACACCAGAGAATACATAGCTTTTCCCCTCACTATAGCGAGGAAACTCAAAAAAGGTAATTATTTGTTCACATCACAATCATCATCAGATTAGTGATACTGATAATAATTTTCGAAATGCATCATGTATTTAATGCAAGATGTTGCCGCAGTATACTAAGCACGAAAAACTAAACACAGCACGATTTTAACACATTCCTAGCTGTAGTTGCACACCAATGCCAATGATGCATTAAATCATTCTCATTTATTATTTTTACAAAATCATAGCAGAACACTCTGAACGTTGTTTATTTTACTATTTTTATGCATGTCCGAGTCGGTGAACAAAGATTAATAACCTATAATAGTCATTGACAACAATGTTGACATTTTCTGCGTTTTGTGATTGCGGCTAGTCATCTTATTATAATTAACTAAAACAAAGGTTACTTATGGAATTTCAGGCGTTATGTGTTAAAATCATCATTTTATATAAAGTTTTGTATTTTCACTAAATTCTCAAACAAATTGTTTATTTATAATGAATGTGGAACGACTCATTCATGAGCATTTTATGTTTTGTTATCTGTTAAACGAATGCTACTTTGCGCTACGCTCCAAGGCCATTACTTTGCCTCACATGTGAATAAAATGCGTTTTTACCTGCTCGTAGTAAAGGATAAACGAGCGTTTTACGAAACGAGCTAGTGAGGGGGAAAATATTGTAAGTATTATGTTTTGAAATTGACGGGCGTTTATCCCAGCCTTGCTTATAGTAGACGGGATTAATAGGCTACTTGACTCATATCAAATTTAGTGCAAAAAAATATTTTTTTCTGTAGTATTTATTGAACAGATCAATATTTTTCGATTACGGTGTATTAAAAGTGTTTGATGGGTACATATTTTTTATTGAAAAACTTGTTTTATTTTTTTTAATTTCGTACTCTGAAAACGGTGTCGGCCATGATGTGACGTCATAGGATCTTAAACTAACTTCATGTCGAATCTTATACGAGTGAAATTCGCCATGGACATGTAGGCATATAGCTTTGCTGTGACATTGACATAACATAAGTGACATGTCAAATGTTTGTTTTCGGTTTGAGTGACGTCACACCACAGATAATCTAAGCATTAACCTGGCTAGTATCGTTTTCGCGCGGTAACGAAAGTTTAAATTTTAAGTTATAATTTTGCGGTTTTCTAGGTCGTGAAAAAATATATTTATATTTTTTTCCGTTAATCAGATATTGATTAATAATATAAGACAAACTTTAAAAATGGGTCAAGTAGCCTATTATTTTAATTAGGTACCTCGGAGGATTTTTAAAGTCTGTAACGAAATAAGAATTACTATTTAAAATTTAAGTTTGAATAGATACCACCATAAAACCGGCGTAGAAATTAACAAGTCAAATATAATTTTAAGCAAGTTTAATTTGCGGTCTCGTCATTTGTGTTACGTGGTTTGAATTGTGTGATTTCCCTTAAAGTACCTATTATAAATTTATCTCCCTACTTCTGCTACCTCCGGTCAGCTGCAAAGAAAAGTAACTAATCCCTCTGCATGAAAACTTTCGTGCATGGGGCATACTGCACTCTTTTTGTTCAAAGATTTATCTCTGAAATTTTAACAAGTTTTTCTGTATATTTCGCCACTAGTCAGCTATTATGTAGAACCTTAACCTAACCTTTATAAGTAAAAATCGTAGACAAGGGTTTCACGCTTTTTTTATGAATATCTATATTATCGGCACTGGCAAAATCGTGGCTAGTTGGCACTCGTATATTATGCAATGAACTGTAATTTCATCGTTAGAGTTTACTTCAGGTAAGTACATTTTTTTAAAACTGAATCAGTACAAAATAATTATCGCATAATGTATTCAACATAAACATAGATCGCACGATAAGTCAACTTCAACATGAGACAATTATTATGAAATGGCTTTAGCGTAAAATTATTGGATTATTTTAACACATTGAGCGCGGGAAACTCCCGAGAGGAGTTCTCTGTGGGAGGTCCATTTTCGCTACAAAGCGGAAAAATCACGGGATCGGCTACGAGCGTAGCGCGTAGCACTCGTCCGCAATAAAAGTGTTAAATAGCGATATTAACCGCACTGGCAAAACCGTGGCAAGTTGGCATATGCAATGAACTGTCAAGTCATCGTTGGGTTTAGTTTAGTTGGGCAAGTATGTACCTACGATTTTAAAAAACTGAATTGGTAACTGAACAAAGTAATTATCGAATAATGTATTCAACATAAACATAGATCGCACGATAGGTCAACATCAACATAAAACAGTTATGATATGGCTTTAGCGTATTTCCCAGATGCGCGCAGGGCGGAGGTGCCGCCCTGGGGAAATTTCACAACGTTCCCGGCGGCTCTCCGCGGGCCTCTGCAAGTTTTATGGACGCAACACCCCTCCCCCCTCGGCCATCAACTTCTTATCGTTGGAAGTTTAACATTGCTAGTCTTTAACGTTAATAGACAACAACGGATTTAATCACGCCGTTGGTTTGTCTGGTAATGGATAATTTGCTGGGAAACTAAAAAGGATCAAGGGATTATATTTACTTGCCTACATGTTTAATAGGTTATATTATGAAATCGCTCGCAGACCACGAACCCTGTAAAGTGTTCGAAACGTCGAGATGAAGCTAAATTTAATGAATATATATGCGAGTTTATCCGTTTTCATAGTTTTATTTCATGTGTAATCCTCGCGGTAACCGAAGAAAATATTAAGTTATTTTATGTTAGTTAAATATAGTTTTATTTAAATTTTATATTCAATATTAAAATGACAAAAATACTATTTGGCGTTTATTTTTCATGTTTGTATTTTTTACCACAATGTGCATTTTCATATTATTTTTTGAATTCTACATTTGGGTTATTCTACTCAAAGTCACGAGCTCTTTCGATCCCAATGGGAAAGAAAATGTCTCATTCATGGGATTTTTTTTCCTATTTTACTAGTTTTGTTACCATTTTCCATACACTTTGTATGGCGGTAACAAAGGAGGAAATCCGGAAAAGTACGAAATTTTTCCGATGATTCAGAGTTGAAATTACCCGAAATTTAACCATAAAATCCAAATTATGAAAATAGATAAAATAAAAATGAATTCTCACTAATCAAAATAACGTGCGCTACCAATTATAATTTATGTCTTCTGCAATATAATATATCATTATATAATATACCTATTTGTCATGTATGTAGATACATCATATAGTCGAGATTTTAGAGTCTATTTCAGTTGTAATGGAGTGAGAGCGAAAATAACACATGCGATAACAATGAACGATATATATTCAACCATCACAGGCATACACAAAAACCTATAGTATACAAATACTGTTTTTGGGGGGAAAAAAGTGCCTATTATAAGGCCAATTGGTCTTTAAAAAAAATTAAGTAATGGTAGGTGAAAACAATGACAATGCGATTGGATTACGAGTTTTCTTTCGCTGGCATACGTGCATCCTTTTGTTTGCCTTTAGTTGGTCAAGCTTTTAAATGTAGCCATACGAGAGAATCTAAAATTACTTCCAGGGACGTATTAACTAAAATTAATTAAGCTAAGCCCACACGTAGGGGTAGTAAACGTTTTATTCATTCGGACATTCCGAAACGGGAATACCCTGCATTAGCAGACACAGGCAGACACAAGCATATTAAGCTCAGCTGAACGGCAGAAGTAACAAGATAAAAAAAAGTTGATGCTCAAAGCCAAATTGACTTAACCCTCTTCAAAGGGCTTACAAATACGTCCACCCAAAGCTTTTACCTCGCATTAAACATTCATACATTTTATTGTGATCTTAACACCTCCCTTGTCAAGTGTACTGGGCAGTACACAGCGGTGATTTTTAAAATACTCAGTTTTTCAGGAAGGGTCATAAGTAGTGAAGTTAAAAAAATATCGAATTGGTCCGTCTTGCGATAATAACCATTCGATCAAATCTGCTGGACGATTGAAATCAGTTATCAAGATCGTTTACATATTTTTGAGGAGAAACTTTGCATAAGTACCATCACTAATGGGTAAATTCACAAGACTGTAAAGACAGTTACCACTTTTTTGTATGTTTTAGAATGATTTAGTCAACATTAAGTAAAAGCGGTGGTGGCTCAGTGGTTTAGACATTTGACTTTCAATCCGGAGGTCGTGGGTTCAAATCCAGGCTCGTACCAATGAGTTTTTTCGAAAATATCAGATCGTGAGGAAACCTGCATACATCCGCGAAGAAATTCAAAGGTGTATGTGAAGTTCCCAAACCGCTTAGGGCCAGCGTGGGGACTATAGCCCAATCCTTCTCATATATGAGAGGAGGCCTGTGCCCAGCTGTGGGACATTATATAGGCTAAAATATAATGTGTTCAAAATTATTGATGTACCTATTGATGCTGAGTAAAGTGTTCGAAACTCAAAAATAGTGCCCCCTAGTCCAATCTGATGATAATGAAAACTTACATTAAAAAACCAAATTCCCAAATTTTTAATTACGTAAGTAAGTACCTAATTGTAGTTACTTTACTTTGTGGCTCATTCATAAATGTATCTTCATAACTTTGATTAAACCGATGTAACCTAACAAAAAAATCTGTTTCATATTTCTGAAATTCTGAAGTCCCTTCAATCATCAAGGCAAGTAGACCTTGGTGGCTTGAGAGGATATTATATGACAGCTCAGCATGCCATAATTCACATCACTAATCAAATCGCTGTCTCCATAGGAATATCAACATTATAATAGTGAATTCAGTTTGTGATAACGGCAATCCGTTTTTATATTTAGCTTGGGACAGGAAGGATTAACATTTCCACTGGATATAAAATTTTAATTCCCTCGCTTGAGGGATGGGGGCGAAATTGACGTGTTATTGGGCCCCAGTGATCGCGACAACGCGGCTTTGGACCAAATCATAAACACGACACATGCCAACACATACGCACCTGCATACTTAATGAATGTCGACTGTACGTTCGTCCGAACTGTCCATAACGATCTCTACATGCTTTTGATCTTTTGACAATAAAATGCGGTAAGTACAGATAATGTTTATACCTTCTCTTAAAACTTTTTGCTTAAAGTAGGGTCTAAGAAGGCCTAAGAAAAAAGAGCGGCAAGACTTTGTAAATAACTAACGTTCGAATATAGTATTTAATTCGTGATTTCAAAGTATCTCCGTAACGATATATGAAGGCTATACAACTCAATTGACCTCATTGTATAAATTACCTGACTGGTAAAAGCAATACAATTTTCTTTAATTAAAGCATCGCCTCATGAACGAAATCCCTGAAGCAAATAAATAAAGCTGTGTGTAAATATGTGTTAGAGCTAGAAGTGGAGCTTATTGCATTAGCTAGGTATCCCAAGGCTGGCCGTTCCAATCGCTTGCAGCTAGAAAAGAACCAATGTAAACGCGATTTCAAGAACGACAGAAAGTTGTGTTACTGTACCGCTATCATTAGCTTGCCGTGGCATCACACTCACATCCATTTGATAATGCGAGGATGTGGCAGAAAGTAATGCATATGCTAACGATTATTATGTCGCTCACATAATCATCGTAAGAAACTAGTGTATAAATTAGTAGTTTATTCGCCTCAAGAATTAAATAATTACGCAATGCCCACTTTGGCTATGTGATGTGAGGTGCAATATTTGCTCGGTGCAAAACATTGAAAACCACGGAATGGTCACCTAGTGAAGGCTTGAACCCGGTTACAGTAATTCAATTAATTGATCTCAATTATCTTGAGATGCTACGGACGCTACTTAAGTATAATCTGCTATTTTATCGTATGTTTATTACAAACTATGCGTTTTATGAGTCCTGTCCCCGATCCCTTAATACTGGCTCTGTTACCGTAATTAAGGAAAAGCGATATAACTAGATGGAGATAGATGATCTTGAAATTTCCATGTTCGAGATCTCCCCCGAGTGCTGGCTCTCTCTCGCTCGCTAAGCTACGGGAACACTCTGGGAGTCGCAGCATCCTCGCGGTCCCCGCGGGAAGCATTACGAAAGTACTAGACACGCCAGATCGATACATTCAGTTAAAACATTACACCCCGTTCGGTTACAAACTACTTTGTTCTCGGCGAAGAAAGAAAGCACTGCCTGGGTCACAAGCAACTGTGTGGGTAATAGGTTTTCGCGTCTCTGAATGTAAGCATTATATTTCACAGATAAACTTTTGTAACAACTGCGATATTATTTCTGAAGTCTTTGTTTTGATAAAGACTAGACTCAGGTAAGTAACTGAAATATTTCAGTTCATATGTACGTAGGTACATAGGTATATAGATACAATAAAAAAATACTAGGTACCTTTATTGCCAGCCGCCGTAGCTTAGTTGGTAAACTTGGTAGTGACCCTGCCTAACAAAGCTTCGGGTTCAAATCCCGGGGAGAATGTGTATTTATTTAGCACAAATATTTGTTCCTTGTATTTAAGTATCTATATGTATTTATCTATTATATATACCGTCGCCTGGTACAAGCCTTAATTGAGCTTACCATGAGACTAGGTTTATTTCCCAAGATATTTGTTTATTACTTATTTATTTAACATTTTGGCCAGTTCAACTTGATTTAGGTATGGTAGAATTCAAAACAGAGCTACAAAATGTGTGTCTAATGCTCATTATGGTATACGGCAGTCTGCCATTATTCAGGCTCGCCATAGGTAGGGCAGTTAGCGCCAAACCGCAGGCTACGCTGATAAAACGCTGATATTACGAGTCAGCCTATATTCACTTAGCTAACGAAACGTCCAGCCTCGAAGAGCCAGTATAACTTGACCTCATCAGGACACGCATAATCATGATACTTATGCTGGTTTGTTCAGGCAAATATTTGCCTGTGGGTTTAATTGCGATTGGAGTGCAGGCCGCGGGCTGGCCGCATCGCGTCGCTGCGTCCATCACCGCGACTGCAGCCCTGACTTTGACATCAGCCTATTAATTTTTGCTGCGTTCGTCGCACCCCGGACTTAACGTTATCCACGTTGTGCACAGCCTAACAAATAAGGCAGATATTTCGAACAAAATACTTAGCCCGTAGCACATAGGGCTCTTATTTTCAACATGAAACATTACTTGCATAGCGCACGCATTATGCACTGACTGCACAAAGGAATGTAAATGTGATTTTTCTTCTGATCTTTTGTTTTGTACCTAATATGATATATTACAGTCAATCACATATAGAGGTGTTCCGCAGCCAGGGTGCTCACAAATATCTGAGCAGGCCTCTATAGGTTGAATGTACAAATTTTTGGCAGCGGCGATATATCTTATGGCGGATGCACCAGGTAATTTTATATTCGATATAGGTACTAATTACATAATATTTCCAGGAAATAACTAGGTAATACATATTTTATAGAATCCTTATATTTAGATTCGAATAAGAATAGCGTCAAGAAAAAGAAAATCTGAAAAATTTGGTTCACTCACAGCATATAAATTTGGGTCCACTGGCTGATAATACTCCTAATTAATAGCAACTGCTAGCGTGCTCTACCTATATAATTCATATAAATATTGTAATCATTCATTGATGTTGCATAAATTTTCACATAAACATGTAAAACATATTAAGTTAAGTATGTGTAGCTACGTATGCTTTAAATCAGACCCATTTTATTATACCTACTTATATGTTATGTAGGTACTATGAGGAATACCGAGATTCGAAATCGCACGAAAGTGCAAGACGTCGGAGACGTTATTACCAAACTGAAGTGGAATTGGGCAGGACACATTGCCAGGCAGCGTGATGGCAGGTGGACCAAAATGTTAACGGATTGGTGGCCGCTTTCAGATGGGAGAAGCGCAGGGCGTCCGACCGCTCCATGGGTGGACGATATTCGGAAGAATACGGGTCACTTTTGGATAAGGTTAGCTCAGGACCGGGACCAGTGGCGTACAAGAAGAGAGGCCTATGCTCAGCAGTGGGCGAATAACGGATGAATATGATGATGATGATGATATGAGGTACTATGAAAATACTAGGTTCTCAATCGTACACTTTTTTTTTATTTGAAGATTCAACAGCTATGACATAGACACTAGACATTTAAGTGAATATTTTAACTTAATAAAGTAATTAAAAAAATAAAGCTTCAAATGCACATAAACAATACCACATACTTAATATCTACACCTACGTAGTAGTTAGGTACAACATCAGTCTATCTCAGTCTACTGCTGCACGTAGATACGGCTCTCTCTCCTATTAACTATGCGCTTGGTCGGATTAGGAGGTAAATGCCCATAATCGCCACCCTTGGCAAACGGATAGGCGATCGCAGTAGTGTTTCCACTATAATGATACTGCTGCCCATAATCAATTAACGAATAATTAATTCTATAAACGAATGAACATTAGACCAGTGACACTTCAATCCCTTAGTGGACTCTTACGACAACCGCGGGAAGAGTTAGGGTGGTGACAATACCTATAAATATTCTTACTGCCGCCACCACGCGGCAGCGGCGGTAGTTCACTTCGGCTCTAAGTTTTTGTAATTTAGGTATTTAATTAGGTATTTAACTTACGAGCAAAACTCTATAAAAAACTATAATAATTATTTTGTAACTGAGAAAAATACTACCTAACCTACCTTAATTTATGCGACCTAAGTAACCTAACTTGCTCGCTTTTCATTGTTGAATTTAGTGCTATTGTATTAGAGATTACAACTTCAATCTACATTACATAGACCATGTGCTTAAGTTTCAACTTTACTGATAACTTGTTTTGGACACTTATATCAAAATAAAATGACTTACGACATGCGTAAACTAAGTATATTCTCTGCGTTAGTACCAGTTACTCTACAAAACACAAACTTACGTTTCAACGATCTCGGTTTCGCCTGCTTCCTTCTCGACATGACTGCACTTCACAAGCACATCGCGTATCGTGCGAAGTTCGCGGGACCGACGGCACGGGCTAGGGCGGCCGCTGCACGCTCACTGAGCGCGGCGCCCAACAAGTGGCAATAACAATGTAACCTGCGCAAACTCACAAGTGTCCGATCTTGTGCGTCTTTGCGAGCTTGGCGAAGGGCGCTGTGGAAACGATGTTTGTTTACTACTTAGTTTATTAACTGGCCATTTTTTCAAAGTTGTCCCTCCGCTTTTTTTTTTTAACTTAGGTGCTTTTTATATGATTTGTACTCAGAATCGTGAGCTCGCGATTCTGAGTGGAAATCATAATAAAAGTTCTCCTAGATCCAAATGAGTGGCAACTTAAAAAAAATTGCCCAGCTGCGTCTAGCCTTACAATAGTTACAATGCACATCACGTTAATTAATGAATAACGTCACTATCCGTTGAAAAAGTTTTACCTAGTTCAGAAACGACGGTCGGTTCGAATGGTGTGAATCAATTTTCAAAAGCTGTATTACAGGATTTCTTGCCGCTCTTCATAGGAATTATGTATAGGTATATATTTTTGTTAAAACCTAAAGAAGCTAAAGAAGTATAAAGCGAATACCTAGTATGTTTATGGGGCATTTTTTCAAGTATCCTACTTTACCTACTTTCAAGGAAAGCTTAAATTACATTGCTGGTACTTAGTGTACAACTTACCCACTCAAACATAATAATATGTCACTTTTCTGACCAGAGGCGTGACTTTACCCCCGTGCCCTCATGTTTGCAGGGCTTGCAGGCAAGCTGGCGAGAAAAAATATAGATAAACCCCTTCTCTGTAAGTACTACCTATTTCTCGCCCTTTTAGTTACGTGAGTTTTGCAAACTACCCGCCCAACTTGGCGTTGACTATTCCCTTCATATTCCCAAATACTCACACGATTCGATTTCGATCACTTTCGATGTACGCAATGTACACGTTTTTACAAGGAAGGATAGGTACGGTCGGCTCTACTAATAATATGTATACGATTTTGATATGCCTTTGACATACGTTCCTAAATGTATACATATTATTAGACGTCACTGTACCCAACTGCCCGGCTCCGATTTAATTGATTTTTATTAATGTTATGAAGTAGTCAAAAATTGCTGATCGAATTTAGCAGCCAAATTTGAACCTGAGAGAGAAAATGGTCTTTCAAAACACGGAAGAGTGTTTTAGTTTCCATACTTTTCATCATTTCGCTCTTTTCTCTTTCCCTTTGGTTATTTGTTTACATTCTGTCCAACCAGCGTATTAGTAGAAAAGGCGGCAAATTCAATTTTTTATGGACAACCAACTCTTCCCGAGATTTTTTTTTTTTATTTGCCGCCTTTTCCTACTGGCAAGCTAGTTGAACATAGTATAGCTTGAAAACTGTGAAGTGAGTGAAACGATGAAAAGTATGGAACTTTGAAGTGTGTGTATGTATGTGTGATTTTTTTAACTACCTATGAGTTTTAGCAGAAATAATAAAACGCGTTTAAGTACCTATTCGGTCGCCTATCCATGGAAAAGAATCGCGTTACGTTTGTGACTGGCCCGATAAGGTTCTTTTCCTAACTAGTGCGGAAAAGTAAACTTTGCGCACGCTTGGCGTGCGTAAATTTCTCTTTTTAAGGCACTTGTTATGAAAAAATTCGTTCGATACACGTGTAAAAACTTCTTTTTGCATGTGATGCAAGTGCAAAAAAAATTTTTTCCTAACTAGTGCGCAAAAACGAACTTTGCGCACGCTTCGCGCCCGGTAATTTCTCTTTTTGACACACTCGTTATGAAAAAAATCGTCCCTTACACGTGCAAAAACTTTTTTTGCACTAGTTAGGAAATGTACTATTTTGTACTTGCATCGAAATGTAATATTACCGCCTTTTTTTACTGCGAGAGACAGGTGAACAGAGCATATGTATGCTCTGTTCAACTCCAGATGTCACCCTGTATGTACAGGGTGACATCTGGATCGTGGAGCAAGAGTGAACAGGGTACTAGAGACGGTCATCACGCCGCTGAGCAACTTTCACGGATTTAGCTTTAGATTTAGCAAATTACGAGTTAATTGACGCTTTACTATCAATTAAGGCTCAATCAGCTCATAATTAGGAGATTTTTATTTTCGCCATTTTTGGGTTGTCTCCATAGTGAAACTTGCTCAGCGTGACACCGTCCCTAATAGTAACTTATACTTAGACGACTTAGACTTAGCCTGTTCAGGTTCACTCTTGCTCCACGACCGATGTCAATCGGTATAATCGTAGTTAATGTGTTTTTTTTAAGCAAGTATCTACACCTTCTAGTCCTTCTAAGACCGGGTGGCAGAGTGGTTTAGGCATCAGTCGCGAAACTTGATATAGTGGGCTCGAATCGCATCGCGGACATTGGTATTATTTAAGGCTTGTTTAAGGCTTCGAACATTTATAAGTAATTTATAGTTCAGCTAGGGTTTTACTCACTTGAAGCATAGACAGAAAGAATCATACTGCCTCTTTCTTACACTAAGGTTATTAACTCAAAAAAAGAGAGGCATCCTAGGTTTTGTTCCTATCAATTGCCAAATTTGGTTTGCCATAATATACCTACATCTTCGCCTAGTGTGTATTAATGTGATTTTATCCAAGTAAAATACTTTCGTACTAAGATGCCTTACGTACGACACGCTTGCAATATCTAAGCCTGCTGTTTCGTTCAATGCTAACACATTTGTCACGATTAGACTGAAATCATAACAACATAACGTCAATGGCGTGATAACAAGAAAAATACTCCTTTCCCGAAAGTCAATGTCACAAATGTCAAAACAAGTTCAACGAGAATGACGGAAGTAAATCAATGATCATATGTGCAAGAAAACAGTTATCTTTTATATAATTATTTTAGTTTCAAAAATACCAGTGTTCATCACAAATCGTCAATAATGGATTTGCCTTTTGAAGTGAGTAATAATTATGGTCTCAAATTTAGAATAATACCGTAATTCCAAGAATTTAGTAGACTCCTTTGTTACCTTGCATATTACGTTTTTTTCACGTGATCTTATT